>JAWWMK010000021.1:2270805-2285501 GCA_035047105.1 Galeopsomyia nigrocyanea | reverse complement strand
AGTATAAACATAATGTCTTAGTTTAGCACTGCCAAAGCATCACGAACATATCAAAACCGGTGATAGTCCCATATTGGGTACACCTACCTTATATATATATATATATATATATATATATATATATATATAGGATAAATCGAGTAACGATGCGAACACGACTTATCGTAGGGCAGAGAGAAGAACCGAACGATATAAGTTTCCTCTTCATAAGAGAGGGAGAGAGAAGCTGTACAGCACATTCGCATCCACTCGCACTCGTTCTTTTTCCATTATTTATCTCGATCGTGTGTGCGTGCACTTGCGGCGCTTAATGAGTCCGCGCGCCGAGCGCGAGAGCTGTGCCCTAACCGATCCTGCAACCATAATACCTATACCGACTATTAATAATGCCGCCGCCGCGTGAAGAAACGTATCGCGTGTTGACTCGCGCGACACACGCTGATGCATCTTATACGCACGACGACACTGTCGCGGCGCGCACAAGCTGTTGATTCGCCATATCGACATTGCCGCACGAATGGATTCCTCGAAGTCCTTTCACGCAGGGACGATTGTTTTCTCAATTTTCCGCGGGTTCTTCCGGGAATTCGATTCAACCACGACACGCATTTTATTTCGCCTAAATTGTAGTAAAATTGCCTTTACTCGCTGCGAGAAAGAGTCATCGACTTGTTTTTTTTTTATTTAAAAAATAACGAGGTATTTCTTCCTGGAAGAAAGCGCGATGTATATAATTGAGTGTATACAGCATTGAATAGCGGCGAGAATATAATAATTGTAAAGCGCGTTAATGTGAATGACAGTCTGTAAATTAAGAGGTGTATAATTCAAGGCCTTAGATTCAAATGAGTTGCGTTCTTCGCGGCTCTCGCTCGCGCGCACTATGCACCATTCAATGCGCATACATTCAAGACAAAAGAGCAAAAGAGGAAGAGAGATATTCTTTGGATTGGGCTCTCTCGCGCGCGCCATGCATTGAGAGTGAAAGAGAGAGAGAGAGAGAGAGAGAGAGAGAGAGAGAGGAAAAAAAGGGACTCCCTTATCCGCAGCCGATCGCCAATTCACAATCAATAGCTATACAGAAGAGAGAACGCGTTTAATAATGAGAGTGCGTTTATTCGTCGACATTTTATTACCGTTATTATTTATTGTCGAGCTGCGAGAGAGCGCGTTGGCGCGGCGGATATAAGGCGGCAAGTGGTCTGTTCGAGAGACAATGCGGCGCGCGCGATCGTTTCTTTTTTTTTATTTCTTTTTTTTTTGTTGTTGCTCTTTTGCAGGCAAATTTGCATGTGACATCGTATCACCTCGCCGCCGCTACTTGCGCCACTGAACACATACGGTAGGAGAGAGAGAAAGCAGTTTGCTTGGCTGTCTTTGCTGGCTTCGTCGGTGGCGGTGGCAAGCGGGCTCCCCATTGTTGTCGCGGCTTCGCGCGCAGTCGATGTTTATTTTACGCGCGGAGAGGAGAGACGCGCGTTTCCTGCCTTCGCGACGCCTCGAGATATTTATTTGCACCCTTGTTGCCTGTCACTCCTTACGCTCAACTGATTTGCCGAGAAATTTGGAGCTACCGCTATGCTTTCATTATATTACTCCCGCTCTCTCTCTCCCTCTCTTTCTCTTTCCAGTCTTGCAACCCGTTTCTTTTCAGAGCGACGCTTTTTTTTTGGTCTTTTTCTTTCTTTTATTTTTTAGCATTGCTTACACTGTAGCACGCAAATTGTATTCAGCTGTTTCACACAATTGATTTTCTTTTCCTGGAATTGGCCAAAATGCGTTTTTTTTTCTTCAATTTTTCTTTCAACTTGCGTACCGGCTCAGCTGAAGTTGTATGGTGATAATTATAAGGTGTCGATCGAGGATATACTCGAAACTCCAATTTCACTGAAATTATTTAACGAATCATTTCCATAAAATTTCATCCTGAAAATAGAACCAACTGAAATAAGTGATCACGTAAGCTTATCTCCCGTAGATGCATAGCAAGCACCGACAGAATCTGTCCAAACAGGGGAAAACAAGAAGAAAGTGACTGGCATTTCCTCGCTCAACGCGTGTAGTGTATGTATATCTGTGATGTGACAGCAAGAAACGGTACAGCGCATAAAATGATAATAGGCATATAATGCAGACAACGCGTGATTATATAGTCTCGTAGCTTCGGTGCATACACGCAACGCATGATCCATCGTACCGTTAATTTAATTCCCAAAGATGCATCGATGCATATTATATATAGCAGCACCCACCGTATATAAGCGATATATATCGTCGATCTAATCCGCGCGCGAGCGGGGCAGGTGTCAACGTTGAGAGAGTTCTAATAGTATGACACTTTCTCCAATGATAAAAGCACTCTTGGCTTCCGGCGTCCGATCGTATCGTCGCGCGTTAATTCCTCTCGATGAGTTTGCCTTTGGAATTGTGGCTTTGTCGTGCGAAATGAATAAGACTCGATTCGACGAAATATCATTACTTTCTGGTACTCGTGACAGTACTCGTGAAAATATTTTTTTGGGACGCTTAAAAAAAAAATTATTGCGAGCGACAATGCCCGCGGGAGGCCCCGTATTACATTTTTTTTTTGTTGGTACGCAACAACTGAAAATAATCGCTATTAATTCGGCGAATAAGCATGATCAGAACGAGCATATCCGCGTGGCCAAAATTGCCGCCGCTATATACAAAAGCCCTGAAATTAACCTTGAATGCATGCGCGTATACAATGTATATATACACGCGAGTGAAATCGACGCTCTAGGCGTATATGAAATTTGGGTGAAAGCCCGCAATTGCACAGCTTGCGTGGTGCACACATATACATATACGTTTAGAAGGTGCAGCAACGTGCAGCAGGATATAAAGCTTTCAATTGCACTTGTCGCACTTTCGGGGCCGAGTTGCGAGCGCTGTTATTAGTGGGAATAATTCCAAGTTTTGCAAAAAAAAAAAATGTATACGCCCGAAGGAATGTGTCGCACGGTCGAATATGAACGTGTAGGAAGGTACGAAACGTATTATATATGTGCGTGTGCGTATAGTATGCGCGTGTGTGTGTGTGTATGTGTGTGTGTGTGTGTGTGTGTGTGTGTGTGCGCGCGCGCGCGTGTGTGTGTGTGTGTGTGTGTGTGTGTGTGTGTGTGTGTGTGTGTGTGTGTGTGTGTGTGTAAGTGTGGGCAAACGAGGCTCGCGCGCGCGTCGATTTCTCTTATTGCATCTGTCAGGCGTGAGTGCGGAGACGATAATTAAACCGACGAAATGAAAATTCCCTCCCTCCGCGCATAACTCATCATTATATACCCCTCTCGTAACACGCCGCGCAGCCACGCAGCCAGCCGCCGCGCTCGTAATAACGCCATATCGATTATAGAAAGCCCCAAGCGCGAGCCTTGCGACGCGGTAAATGCATGAGAAAAAGAAAGAGAAAGAGAGAGAGAAACCCTCATGACTCGCATGCATACTCATTAAAGCGCGCTTCTTGCCTGCTGCTGCTGCTTCATGCACTTTGCTCTTACCTACCTACCTACCTACCTACCTTGGCTTGCACTTGCTTGTATGTCAGATTTCGTGCGTATTTATGCGATCGGCCAGATTAATGAGGTCAGCTTAATAAATCCACTTGCTCGCGAGCAAAAATTCTATATTAAATTTTCGGTTATAAATACATCAACGCACGCCCCGACATTTTTTTTCTGTAGCTCCTCGCGCTGATATACTACTAATTGCCGACTCGCGCGCGAGTGCAAGCACTGCACCTACTCTAATACGGTAGTAGTCCTGCGTAGAATTTTTGAATTATTATCTCTTTATTTTGCTCTTGATAAGATCTCTCTCCGAGAAAATATTACTCATTTATATTTGCTGAAAAAAAAAAGAAATTCCTATACCTTTTGTAGGATGAAATTGCTATACTCGCGAATATAGTGGAGGCTGTTTGTCAAAAGTTTTCAATCCAAATAATGCGAGTGACAGAGGTAATACATCTTCGACAGAAACAATAAGCAGATCAACGGTGAAAAAAGAGAGGAAAGTATTTGCGGAAATAAGCCATCAACGAGTCTCTCTCCTTGTTTTCTCTTCCTCTCTCCTCGGGGACTGTTGGTTGGATATACGTCATACTGCGCGCCAACAGCTTCGCTCGTATAGCTGAACGACAGCGCGATGACGACGACGACGACGACGCCCGCAGTTTCTAGCTTTTTTAACACGTTCCTCCTCTCGTTTCTCACCCTATATAACTCCTGCGCGCGATCGCCTCTTCACGCGCTCCCTTCTTCTTCTTCTTTTTTTTTTCTTTTTTCATCGTTTATTCCCCCCTTTTTCCACACTCGCAATCTTACTGGAGCAGCTTTCTTGCGACCTAACTTATAACCTCATATTTTCAATATTTTTTTTTACTATAATATGGTTGAATTTGAAGGCATTTGACACTTTGATACTGTCGATAAAAGTACATGAGGAAAAAAAATCATTAGCATACGTGTTACACAAAGAGGATAATAGTTCGTTCAAATGAAACGATTGAGAAGAGAAAAGAGCGCATTGCAAAAAAAATCAATATATAAGAGTGCTCGCGCATTGTTCCGCGACAGGAATGAAAAAAAAAGCCATAATGTTATTTAATAATGAACATGCCAAGTCAAGCCGTTACGAGCGAGAGTATAATTTCTTTCTCCGCCGCAGTGTTGTTGCATGAAAAGCGCTAAGCCAGAAGCAGTTGTTATAATAATCTGGCGTGTAACTCGGGCACACACATATATGAGCACACATATGCATGAGAAGTGCGCGGGAAAAATCGTCGGCAGCTGCAGCAGCAGTATTCACATTTTAATAGCTCGTGTCGTGATAGCCCGTGGCGGGCGTTGGCTATATTTTTGCAATAGGAATTATACTCTCTTTCTTGCATGCATGCATGTGTGTGTTGCTGAAGAACACAAGGTGACCGGGATATCGCTGCTTCCGGCGAGGTTCAACCTTCGCTCGCCTCGCGCTAACCGACAGATCGATGCGAGAAAGAGTTAATGAGACTGCAGCAGCAGCAGCCGCAGCCTCGTGAGAATTTACTTTCGCGTTTCTTCGCGCCACCCGGCCAATCTCACGACACCCGCTCTCTCCACGTCCACTGCTACAATGTGTGTGTGTGTGTGTGTGCGTGTGTGTGTGTGTGTGTGTGTGTGTATGTGTGTGTGTGTGTGCCGCGAAGAAGAGCGAGGTGGAGGAAGACCAGACAGAAAGAGATGAGATCTTATTATCCTTCTCTCTCGCGCTCGCTCGCTCTTTCTCTTTCTCTCTCGTGGGGTGCGTGCATTGTTAATGCGCGGTAATTCTCCTTTCAACGTTACTCCGCCGCCGATGCACTGCCAAGCTCGCGAAGAGAACACTTTAAATGCTATGCAAATGACAACGCAACGTGTACGCGCGCCTAAGAGATACGTGCGCGTCTCACTCGCCCGCTATGTGTTTGTGTGTGTGTGTGTGTGAAAATTTCGTGTCTTGAGAGAGTTTTGTGGTTTTGCAGCAGCTTCATGGGAATTTGCCAAAAATATTGTGTATATCGTGTCTCAAAAAAAAAAACTCGTAGTTTCGCAGAAATATTGTCCATTACCTATATTCCGAGTGTATTATACCTATATGCAAATACCTCGATGTACGCGCGCTCACGAAATTACGTTTAACTGCCCATATAGCCTCAAGCTCGAAGATGAAAACACTGCGATGCGATGATCTCTCTCCTTGCCGACTACTTTTTGAAATTCAAATCTTGACACACATACTTATGTTATTACAATAATTCTCTTTTTCCGTTCTCTTTAAAGATCTGTGCTGCACACACACACACATACACGTACACATATAGTACAGTACGTATTGCGGAGTCGTGATCTAGTTGAACAGTCGTCACGCAAAGGTATTAAGTCCGTATTCGCATATATATAAACGAGAGCGCGCCACATCGTCGCGTCAATCCGTATGGTATTTCGCAATTTGTATATTTCAGATAAATTTTCTCTTTCCATATCGCTGAAAAAAAGGATAACGAGACGACGAAGAAGAAGATGAAGAAGAATGTACACGCGGTCCAAGATCATTTATAAAAATGCCGGATGACATATTACACGTCGCTCTCGACGGCTAATTTATGTCATTATTCGCAATAATAATGTGGTAGACAAGGTATCGATAAAAATCGATAGCGGCCGCGACGCACACGCTGCTGACAATGCCTTGTCCCGCGCGACTAGACGGGGATGAAAATCATTTTTTTTTCCTTCTTCTTCCTTCTTCTTCTTCTTCGTCTTTTTTGTTATTACGAGCCAGCCGAGATTCAAAAGGAAGTATGATTGATTATGCGCGCTTTTAGGGTGTCCCGAGGACACAAAAATAGCCAAGAAGAATCAAGGATATATGTATACGCTTCGAGAACGAACGTTCGAGTTATTCCGAAAGATGGATAGTTCCATTGCCTGTCTGCTGGCCCGAACTGTTTCAACGGTATAATCCCTCAAGATCCTTGAAAACTAGTACGAGCTGACTTATTTTACTATTAGCGACGTTTACCTCGTCTATTGTCGCAATTCACAATGCACTTCATGAAAAAAACATTCGAGCTATTATCGCTTTCGAAGCGTTAGATCTAGCACGGAGCTTTTTGTGTCGCGCTCTCGGAATTGTACAATTTTAACTACAGTTGCTATTAAACGGAAATGGGATCGCACGTGTATGAATATATTGTTTAAATAAAGTATTTACATCCATCAAAACGCGAGGCGAAAGAAAGAAGAAGAAAAAAGAAACGGCGAGTGCTCGAAAAATCATATACATATCTTGAAAAGAGTAGTGATTGATGAAAATACGTCGGCGAGCAGCTGATTAATGATAGTCGCGCATCAACAAACTTATTTTCTATTTTTATCGTAACTCGGCGATCTACTTTTACGACGGGTGTGTGCTATGTGCGCCAGGCAATGTCTCATAAAAGTACGCGCTTCGTAATTAAAGGCAACTAATTAAAAGCAGATGTAGATGCGCGAGTACACACGACGCGGACGGTGGGTAAAAGAAAGAGGAGGAGGAGGGAGAAAAAAAAAGAGATATGGGTGCGCATTAAAAAGGAGTTGCTGAGCAAGAATGTTTGATCTGCAGTGCAGGATGTAAGAATGATGTTCCACGTCAAGTTAGCGTACTTACAGGTCTTTAGTATCAGGCTCGTATCTCTTGGGGATTGACAGAGAGAATCTGAGTATACGTGTATACGGGGCCTCGACGCGCGGAATTCGAGTTATCGAGTCGCGTCAAAAAGCCAAATTCGGAGGCGTGCCGCTTCGGTTCCTTCATTTTTCTTCCCGTTCATTGCCAGCTCGCGTCGGTTTATTATAAGTACACACGGACACGTGTGTGCTGCGCGCTCGCTGCTGCACACATACATAGCCGAATATCTTTCCACGCGCGGAGATATGAGTTTTAACGATGACGAACAACTCGCAAAAAAGCACAAGCATTGTCCTGCTTTCGTATTTGCACGAGAGAAAGAGAACGCACATGCGCGGCCATTTGCGAGCCGCGAGAAACTGTTATAAATCATTAAAGGACCGCTCGTTTCTGTCCTTTATTGCCCGACACTTACTGACGCGTGCACTCGCAACATACGTGGCGAGACTGCTTCTTTTTTTATTTTCTGCTTCTTCTTCTTCTTGTTTTTCTTTTAAAGAGTTACGCCTTGTTTTCTTTGCTTGTTTTTCTACATGCCTCGCGTATTGATAATGTCACCAAAGTATTATGACTTCTCAACTGAATGTTTTAGAAAACTTTTAAGTAGATACTCACGTTCGAATGAGCAAAGCAAACACGTTTAGCGGAAAAGTAAACTTACCTGAAACAAAAAATGTGCATATTTATTATTCATCAAATGCAGCTTTAAGCATACTCGAAATTGTACATAAATATGTATACAATATTAGCGCGGAGATGGATTTTTCTTAAAACAAGTGTAATCTTGAATTTCACGAAGCTACTTGTTTTATGGGAACATGTAACTCATTCGGCTTTAACGACTTCATTATCTCGGCCTGAGTCTAGCAAATTTCACGCATTTCATAAAAAAAGGAAAAAAAAAATAAGTGCACGCGAATCTTTGGAATTTAAACTGTTTCTAACGAGCAGCTAAAGTTAATTCCGCATCCGGACGATGAAGCTGATAAAATTTGCCGATAAAGCAACGCGCTTTCCCCCTTTTTTCCCTCTTTTTATCGAATGAAATTGCAAACTTCCTCGGTGTCAAAATAAAAATGTCCAAAGTAAAGAGAGCGAAAAAAAAAGAAAAAAAGCGTAAGCGAGCGACAGCACTGCAATTTCGCGTGCCACTTGCCGATATACAGGTGAACGCGCGGGGGCGAATTAGCGTAATTAATACCGGCAGCAGGAAATCGCCCAGACGCTATCGCGATGCCTTGTCATTTAAGAGGGCCTTATACGCGCGTGCTGCTTCCACTCTGAGCGCGATCGTTTCGGTTACGCGCGTATATAATCGTTGTCGGAGAGCGCACTTTTATCGAGACATTTAATGAGCCGCGTCAGATTGTACGACCGAGGTATCTGTAATGTTTGCTATGGGAATCTTGGGGAAAAATTCAGTAGAGTCGATTAGGAATACAGAAGAATTCTTCTTCGTGTCTGCGGAGCATTATGGTTGTACGACTTGATCGCTTGCGACTATTTTGTGAATTGTTCTAGTTTTGCTTTCAGCTAAATATGTTACACGTTATTTACATAAACATTTGGGGCTATGTAGCTTCTTTATTTATTTATTTACATATTTTCTACGAGCATTGTTGCTCTTTACATGAATTAATTGATATATACACATAAATATATACATTATACATACATAGCAGATTGGAGTAGTAGTTTTTAGTGTGGCGCAGCACACCAGAGCAGGGTGTATACAGTATACACAGACCATAGGCAGAGGGCGCTATACCTGCAGCTCGTTCAACTTTTTCCACGAAATTCGAGCTCGCTGGAAAATTCGAATTTTCGCCGGAAAATTCCAGTATGTGAAAATTCTCCAATTCCAGGAGCCTTTTAATCGAATTTTGACAGAAAAAATCGTAGCCTAGAGGTGGTCTCGAACCCACGACCTTTGGATCATGAGTCGAGCACCTTAATCTAGTGCACTAGACTACGGAAGCGCAAATTTCTCATAATTTTTAATATTAAATCTTAAATTGAATTAAAAATTAAATAATACATCTGCCTATAAACTGTACGCATGGAATATTTGCTCGCTGAATAATTGTTGCCACCTCGTGGCGGATTCAGAATTTACTACTTTGATGACTTTCAATATTAAATTAAATTCAATGATCCTAACAAACAATTCTGATATGAACTCGACACTTTTAATTGACGTTTATTAAAAAGTAGTACTCGGAAAGATGGTTTACATAATATATTTGTAATAATAACTGTTTAATTTACGTTAATTGGAACAAAATAAGAATAAAATACACAGTTTTTCAGGCCATTATTCATGTAAAATGTTAACGGCCAATATTAGCATAAATGTTCCTACATAGTTGTCTGTAAAAGCTTTTACTGTAAATGTGGAATCGATTCTTTTATTATAGAGATACTATTTTCTATAATGTAACACCGACAATAAGTTATTTGACAAAAAAAAGTACGTATGAATTGACGCAATGTTAATAGTTTTATAATCTATACCTGCAGAATTTCAATTAATCGATAAATATTCAGCTGCATAAAAGCGAATAGACAAAGTGGCAAAGTTGGCGAACGAAACATCGGCAGGCAGGTTCAGTTGTATGTCAGAGGGCGCTAGATCGCGAGAATTCGGTATATGTACGCTCTCGGAATGCACTGGTGTCTCCGCATGTAACCGCTGTGGCCTCGCGATTTGTACGCGTCCGCGCGCTCTTGAATTTTGGTCTCTAGCTTGTGATATTTCGCGCTCGAGAGAGAGTGTTTAATTAAGCGATCGATCGATGCCGTAAGCACGCGAATTATTCGCGGGTCCTCGACCTCGCCGCGCGCAAAGATATTTCCAATAGAGGAATTATAGTTATTGATGATGCCGCGCTGCTTTTTTTTCGTGTATGTGTGTGAACTGCTGCCGCAACCAGCATCGCGTGACTTCTCACCACTAGAGCGATCGCTTTTTTCACATAGACACGCGCCATCATCGGACACGGCGATGCCGTAATCGATGATTTTGCTATATCGAAGCTGGTTATTAATGGTCAAAGAACCCACTCGTAAATTAATTTAAACAGATCTATTATGAAAAATGAACGAGTGTAAAATGAATGTACCTAATTTATAAATTTGTTCGCGCTTTCGAGTTTCCTCTTCCGCTGAAAATATACGGGCTTTCTTTATTATTTGATAAGACACAATTCAATTTCCTGATCGATTTTCTAAAAATCGTCCTGATCGATTTTCGCAAAATAATTGAATAAAAGATGTTTGGTAACTTTGATCATTCTATATTCTTAAGCAGTTATTTTTCGCGAACCCAACATATTGGTGAATCATGAGTATTCCCAAAAATTTATTTTTTATCCCAATCGACAGAGCCGCACAATCCCAATAGATGCCTACATCTAAAATCGCGAGGAAAACTAGCAAAAAGCAGAAAAATGTCGAGCTCAGCGATTTATACAATTCAAATATTGGCGTACAAAGAAAAAATTTTATGAGCTCCAAGCGTGGAGCAGAGAGAAAAAAAAACAAGAATGGCAAGCAAGCGGGGGCAAAAGAGGGACCCGCGAGGAAAACATAAAAATGCGTTTGTGCGAGCTTGCAGAAAACCGAGAGAGAGAGAGAGAGAGAGAGAGAGAGAGAGAGAGAGAGAGAGAGAGAGAGAGAGAGAGAGAGAGAGCGAGTGCGCGCCGATTGGTATCTGCAGTATCCGTGCGGCGTGTCGTACTTCGTATACGCGTGCGCGCATAAAATAAATAATGCACCAATATCTCCACACAAGTGCCCCTCTCCCTCTCTCTTTCCGACCGCGCGGCTTATATACAAGCGCCAAACTCTCTATACACGCTGCGTATATGGGTTCCAGAGCACACACACACACACACACACAACTCGCGGAATATTAATTCGTGAGTAGGATTCTCGGGAGGTTTTAAAAATGACGATATATACACTCGGCGACAACGGGCCGATCGATATCGCGACCCATCCGCCGCGGCGCGCCGGCCGGCGCAGATATGTAAACGCCAATTAAACATTTTATTGATATGCTTATGTCGTGTTGTGTTCGGCGGAGAAAGAGCTTGAGATCGCTGCGTATAATATGCATCGAGAAACCCTCATTCTCTTCCTCTCTTTCGCTCGTGCGATGCCGGCACAACGGCATTTCCGACGCGCGCGCGCACACGTGTAATCGATTGCGCACTCCATCGTTTTTCATCGCTCGCTGCATCGATAGCCGATTGTTTTGGGATCATAATGAAAAAAAAAATTCATCCGTTAGATACACTTTATTTATCATCATGCTTGTTTTGTATTATATTCCTCGCTTTGTGTAAAGCTTGTCGAACGCTTGCGATGCTCTGCGCTGTGTATTATAGCAGCGTGTGTCGACTTGTAAAGGCGTCTTCAGGGGGCTTCGTTAATCCCCCCCGATGGACCGAAGGAAGAGAGATCTGATCTCGTTCGCGTATGCGAAAGACGGACGGGCCGCGCGACAGCGACGGACGGCTTTCGTTGACTGCCAAGTTCTCACGTGCGACCGATCGCACGTCACTGCTACCTACTACTCTGCAGCTACACCGTATGGGTGTGTGTGCCTGTGTCTCCTTGTTTCTTCACTTCAATCCTGTTCTTTTTTTTCGGATTTCAGCGTGGCATGCCATTTATTTTACTCGGTGGATAACAACTGAAAGCCTGCTCGCGTGCGTTTTGCTGTGTGACGTGTGAGATTTCGAGATTGCAAACGTAATTCAAAGTTAGAATTGAAATTAGAAAAAGAAAAAGAAAATGTAAGCTGATGTAACAAGGCTCTTTAAGAGCGAAAGTTACATCGAGGCGCAGTTAAATGACTTGTAAATTGACGCATCAGCGCACAATAGCGCAATAAAGTTGCAAAGCTCTATAAAGCGCAGAAGGGGGCAGCCTCTTCGAGATATGACTTACAACTGTGCGCGAAGAGCTGCGGGAATCGCCAAGTTGCCACGCCTCTGACGAAAAAGATAGCTTGAGAGAGAGAGAGAGAACGGCAAACTTGGGACGTTTCAATTAATGAATTTCACGGGGAGTTAAGCGTCGACGCTCGTTTGTCACGGGGCCGCCTTGTTAATTCGAGACAATAATGACGTCTCGAAGAAACGCCCGATAGACGCTTTTTCTACCAGTGAGCGGGGAGCAGACGCCAAAGAGCAAAAGCTTTAAGCTCTGCACTCGCGCGACGCGATTTGGCCCGTGGCCAGCGCGCGCCAAAACGAGAGAACTCTCTTATTTGGACGTTTTTGCGCATTTTATGCCAGGACGTCTTGTAACCCGGTGCCGCATGACAAACTGCACTCCTCGCGAGCTTTCTTCTTTATATACGCTATCGTTCTCTTTCTGCTTTTGAGAAATCGAAATATATCTCGCGTACATTTGAGCGTTACCCGACGAATAACTCGTATACCGTGATGCGTATTTTTTTTTCGACGGTCTTATATACCCGGTTGAAAAAAAGCACGTGTTTTTTTGACCAACGGGACACGTGTCGTTTTGTGTCAAAAAAGACACGTGTTTTTTTTCAACCGAGTATACACGTGTATTGAAATTTCTGAAAGTTGGAGAGGATTATTATGTTATAACGTCCGATTCGCATCGTGTAATTAAAGAGTACAGCGGTGCCGACAAACGTGAAACACAAAGAAACAACTACATTGTGTCGAAAAGCAGCGTTTAGCGAAAGAGAGATAGATCGCGAGCTTACGCAAACTTTCCCAGAACGAATTGTGCATATAGACTTGTGCGGCGGCAGGGCCCGAAAGTTGCTCGCTCACCGTGCGAGTTATAAGGCGAGATAGGGAGGGGCGATCTAGATAATATACGCGAGTTTTCGCGTCCCGCGCAATTATAAGGCGGGGGGGTTCACACGTGTCCGATTAGCCGACGATAAACTCCGTCGTCCGTGGAATATGTTCATCGGTCTGTGAAGCCAGACAGATACACGATTAACACGCATTTTATGTAGAGTCAAGACGAATCTTGTACACGCGAGAGAAAGTGCGAAGATAGACAACTCTCGAAAATATGTATACCTCTCTCGTAGGATCTGTTAAACCAACTATATGCTATTTATGATATATCGACTTGGCCGATCGGTTATATGTTCTTTGTGCGCGCGAAATGCTATTCATTTTCGGCTAGATCTCTGATTTGAAAAGTCGTAATTGATGGGTTTTGCGCAGCCGAGCGCGCGCGCTCGCGCGCTACAGAAAACAGATTAGACTTCGCGGATGAAAGTTGCGCTATGGGAATTCAATATTTACGATCATTATTTGTAAGAGTCCGTCGATTTACAGCGTGTCTAACATCCTCCCTCTCTCTCTCTCTCTCTCTCTCTCTCTCTCTCTCTCTCTTTCTCTCTCTCTCTCTCTCTCATCTCTCTGCAGAAATTATTTATTACTGGAAATCGAAAGTAACGAAAGTAAAATTAATCGAACTCGTCAATTTCATCGCCGCTGCTAATTCAATAAAAGCTCGGAATGACTTTTCTTCTATAAAGCTTGTGAAAAAATTAAAGATATCGTTAATTTTCCATTCGGGAATTGATCGACAGCGTATTTGAAAATTTTCACGTCATGCATACAGTGCAGCCCGCGTGCAGTCATTACATTACTCACTTTTTAATGATCAATTATCCACTGCATTATGCGAGGGTAATTCATTTTGTAATAGAATGGTATATCGCCACGTCGATATCTAATCTGATTTCGCATCGGAATTAGGTTACTCCGCGCACTCATTCCGAGCAAAATCGATTCTCTTTGTCACGCTTTAATCTTAATTTTTTTTTACGTTGCGTATATGTAGCATGCGCTACATAATTTCGCTCTCTCGCCCGTATAATACAGTCGAGAGAGTGTGTGGTAATAGGTGTAATAGTCCATTAGTTGAATTTAGGAACTGGATATAATTATAAATACAAGTTGTTGCGTGCAAATAGTCGATAATCATCAAGATAATTATCCCCGTTGATTTTTTTTTTTTTTCACCGTAAATCAAAGTTATATCGGTGGTTTTAAAATAGATACACGTTTTTATAGAATTTTTGAAATACCTGCATTATCGGGCGTAAAACTTTTTGTGAAATATCATCTATACAGCAGCAGGTAGCATGTTTGCACGTTTCTCAAGTAAAAAAAAGAAAGGTAAAGGAAATATAGTCGTTCCTCGGCAGTATATCGATAAACATTGAAAATCCGAGCGTATCAAGAGGAGCATCGACAGCCGGCTAGCAGCGGCAAATATAACTCAAGCAGCATCTAGACCGCACGCGTACATTTATCAAGTTTAAGTCGGCACACAAGTGAGATAGGCTTGTTCCCCCGAAAAAAAGGGAAGAAAGAAAAGACCGAATGAAAAATATAAAAAAAATGAACGTGTCGTGGGACACGCGGTGGGAACGAAGTTCCTTTCGACAATTTTTGTTTAATGTTACTTAT
>JAWWMK010000021.1:2202793-2248582 GCA_035047105.1 Galeopsomyia nigrocyanea | reverse complement strand
CGGCGCGACTCTTCTCCCCCCCCCCCCCCCCCTTATACGATTCCGTTACGCTCTCGCTGTGTACTGCGCGAGATCTATACGTCCATCCGTCCGTCCATCCGTCTGCGCCCGACTACTACGTCCATCGACGAGCGCGATATACCGTAATACGTCGCTGGCTACGATGTTTACGACCGTTTGTGCATATACCCAAAGCCGACTGCGAAAATCCAGTTGGAACATTAGGTGGCACACCAAAACTCTAGTAATGGTCCAGTTTTTTTTTCATACAGCACTTTGCCGAGTAGAAAATAATTGCGAGTATACCGCAAGTCGATTTTCGTCGCGGAAAAGAATAATGAAGATTAAGTCGCGAGATATCAACCGTAAATGGTTATCGAAACTGTACATACACGCAGGCACAGGTGAATGTTTAACGCGCGCGCGCAAGCGCGGTGATCGATGCCAGATTGTATACGAATTTGTGACACAAAAACTTTCCTACGAAGAATGTTTTCCATAGGATGAGGAACTCCGAAGTCCGAGGTGCCGTTGAGATGCGAGAGTCGGAAAAACTTATGGATGACACGCGGCAAACGTCTCGCGAGCCTCTTTGAATATTTCGCATTTATGCGCATCACGCACAAGCCGGCACGAATAACCGTTGACTTTTGACTTTCATTGCCGCGTGTGTGTGCAAATGTTTATATCATTCTCCGCTCTCGCGGGCTTGCGAATCCTTAACGGGAATGCATTTTCTTCATTTCACTCGGAAATTTCTATTGTCTGCGCCGCGGATCATAACGTACGACTTGTCGTTAAAATATGTCCCTGTCTATATAGCTGTGTATATATATTTTTACGAGGGTCTGACCGAAACTGACTGTTACTACTTGAAATGTGAAGAGAACTCGCTTTTGTATGGATGGATTCGTCAAAAAAAGATTATTCGAAATGTAAATAAGCCATTGTTGAATAGTATAACCAAGCAAAGAAGAGAGAAAAAAAGCAGATTATCGTCTTAAATGGGCTCTTTTTGTAAAGGATTTTTGAAGACATTCAAAGATTGCCCTCGTTCTCATCTTTCCCATTCTCCATTGAGCGAGCGCGCGCTCGACTCGACTCGCTCCATTATTCGTCGTCATCGCTTTTGACCTCTTGCAAGAAAAATACTCGGTTTGAAACTCGAAAAAGCTATTTTATTCTCATTCAAGCCAGAATAAGGCAGAAGCTTATCCTTTGTATGAGTCGTCGTGACGTGCCAGCAGCCCGTGGACCACCGTTGTGAGCCAGCCAGCCTCGTGGCATTTAATATGCGCCAGTCAGACACTGACAGATCTCGGCAATTAATAAAACGTTTCTCCAGTGTGTCTTTCTCTTTCTGTCTCATTGTCGTGCTACTGCGCTACTTCCGCGAGCGAACGGGGCACACACACGTTAATGAATTTGTCAAGCGCCCTGGCTCTTCCCATTTTTTCGCCTCTCTCTCTCTCTCTCTCTCGCTGTGTTTGAAAATCTGTCGGGCCGAAGTTTGTCTAAAAAATTATCGTCGTTTAGCGACATTGCACGAGCGACAAGATAGGTATCTCTTGCGGTTTCTTCGGTGATCAGTGACGATCGTTGGAGATAGTAAACAATGATTAATACTCGATAATGATATACATTCCGCGACTGTACCTTAGAAATATAATATTTAAATCTCTATCATTTTTTTCTTCTTCTATATCTCATTCAAAGCTCTATCCCGACAGCTTTAAATCTTCATTAGCTGCTTTCGTCCGTATGAATATTTAATTTTTGTTCAATTGATCGAGTGGATACTCAATCAATTATTTCACGACCTGACGATGACTATTCCAAAATAATGTGCTCAGAATAATTGATTATTACTTTGGGAACATTTATCATTGGAAATTTTATTACTTCATGCAATCTATATTGGAAAAGCTCGCTAGAGTAATAACCAATGTAATGTAGCCTCTTTCTGATCCCATTTTCGCTCGACATAGTTTACAAAGAAAAATCCTAAAAACGACAATTATCGGAAATCTCAAAATAATCCGGTTCGAGAGCAGGTAATGTAAACGCGTCCTCTTTCTCGTCCACTACTGATGCAGGTATTATCATTCATTACTCTGTAGACAGAAGTTCTGAAAGTGACTAATAGTCAAGTAGCACAGAATGATATTTTTACCTGGCAGAGGAAAAAAAGATTCGTAAAAATTTCAGAAGTCACGGAGAAGATGAAACAACCGATCAGAAAATAGAAGCTCGATTCCTATGCGAACACGAGGAAATATGTTAAAACGGAGAGATATAGAAGTGGTCGAAGCTCCGTAGTGGTCCGTAAAGATCAGCGCGGTCTGCTCTCGGAAGCTGTTGAGCTGCCGTCAACGCTGCTGAGCGCGGACGCGTATTAATTGGGCCTCGGTCCAGCGCTGGCACTGTTGGATGTCCTCGTGTCGAGTTTCCGCCGCTTGGCGATCCTCGCGATTGTTCCTCGTCGCTGCTCCCCTTCGTCGTTATGCATGCGCGAGAGAGCTCCAACGGCAACGTGCCTCGCTGCTCGCTTAGAGGACAACGTTCCGACTGATCTGCACGGATCTCCTTTACCGGCCCGAGTGTAACGTTTACTTTTCTTTCCTTTTTTTGCGTCGTCAGAGCTGCTCTGTACTGACGCGATTTATGACAGCTTATTATGAGCCATCCCTGACAACACTCGCTACTGTGCGTCTCGTTTCAATGTAATGAATAAAACGTCGCATCGCTTTAATATAATATAGATCGGATCGCATTTATAAAGCAAAATAAGAACGGAAATAGGAAAATTTTAATTTCATTAATCAATTTGGAATCGAAAGATATTTTCTAACTCGTATACTGAATTTCAATATTAAAAACGAAGTGGATCGAGCGAGCTTAATAATTTATTCAAACGTCAGTCCGGAAGGCGAAATCAGAATATTGCACCGAAAATAAATTCGTCCGCGAGCGATATAAGTTTGGCTGAATGGAGACAGATCGCGGCAGTGTCGTCGCTGGGTCCGCACCCGCCGGAGCGATGCCTCTTATACTCTCGAGTCGAGTCTAGATTAAGCTTGAGCGAGAGCGAGTCGTGGGAGAGAGAGAGAGAGAGAGAGAGAGAGAGAGAGAGAGAGAGAGTCGGAGAGTAAGTTGGCCGAATATAGATCAAAGATGTGATTTATTTTACGATCGCTGACGTCTTTCGCGCATCCTCACGAAGCATTGAGCCCTAGGCGCGGCGCCTTTTGCTTCTCTCTCTCACTCACTCGCCCTCTCTATATACTCTGCCAAGTTGACAGTCCGAGTCGCCGGCGGAAGATACGCTATTAGCCGTTGGAAGACCACTCGTCCGCGCTCACTTAGCTCCACTTCCTCTCCGCGTGTCCTCTATATGCTTTCATCCGCGAGCCAGCGTAGAGGTAACTGCGCTCCATTGGCTTCATAAATTCTCGCGCGCGGACTCGGCCGATTGCTATATACACCACGACTCGCTTTGAAAACTTCAAACGCGATTTTGCAATCGTCGAAAGTTATCGCTAAAATTTCGTCCTTTTTATTTGCATGAAAATTGTCCCATAGCCCTGAGCAGAGGAAGATGTATATAATTGTACAAGACGAGTCGAGAATGCGTGTAGCAAGAGAGAGAGAGAGAGAGAGAGAGAGAGAGAGAGAAAGAGAGCGAAACAGGCGTATGGGAAAGGAATGGGTAGGTAGGTACATTGTTATTTCTCTCGATTGATCTCGGGAGAGAGAAAGAGAGAAACTGTAAATGTAAATGGGGATGGCGAGGAGAAAAAGAGAGAATTACGAGGATTTGGCCGCGAGTGAGCAGCTTAATTGAAATTGACAATTTGCATTAAACGATATTCAGTGCATGCCTCTCGGTTAACAATGCCGATGCAGAGAGAGAAAATTGTTTGGCATGGGCTTCGTTATATGTAAACAAGCAAATTAAGAAAGCTCTGCTGCGGCTGAATGCACGCGGTATACACAGCGAGGTCGCACGCGCCGCAAAAAGACGCACACGCACCACTCAGCAGCAGCAGCAGCAGCAGCAGTAGCAGCAGCCAAAAAGAGATCAAAAGGACGAGGCCGGTTGCAGTTTCATCCTCCTCCTCCTCCTCCTCGTGTCGCGCCTTTAATCCGCGGCACTCACCCGGAAACTAACTATACCTACGTACTCGCAGTGAGCACCCGCCGTTTGTCTCTCGCTGAGCCGAGAATTGTGCCTGCATTATTCATAACCAATTGCCGAATATTCTCTTTTCGAAAAAGCCCTCTCTTTTCCTTAGCTGCCAATGCCACGGATGAAGAGGCTCGTTTGCTACTGCACTGCTGAATTTTCGATGCGCCCATTATGCATTTCTGTGTATCTTATATAGCGGGGTCTCGGCGCAAAACGAGCTGTGTAGCTCAGCTCGCGACGAGTTAACTACTGTCGAACCTGTATTTCCTTCGCTCGATCAGCTCGTTGTCGGCGGAGTGCCAGTGTCCGCGATTATCGAAGCGAAATCTCTGCCGTTCGAAATCCGAGCATGTGCCGCCGCCGTCGCCGCGCGGCACGGCCACTTATACTCTCTCGCGAGTATTGGTAGTCGATTTCCAGAGAGAGAGAGCAGCGACATGCTAGTATTATTATTCTCTCTGGCTTATCTGTGTGTGCCTCTTCCTCTGCAATTCTATTCGTTTCGCGTTCGCATACAGCTAGAAATTTTCAACTTCCCGATGAACTTATTATCAATCACTTTTGCCAACTCTTTTCTGACTCGCGAAGCCACGATATGTTAGCGGTACCCACAGCTCCATTAATCTTTGCGCTACGCCCTCAAAAAAAAAAAAAAAGCACAGAACAAAACCAGAGCTGCGGTCAATCTCTGTGTTTTCAAACACGCGACTCAACGCTCCACCCATGATGAGCGAGGTGCGTCCTCGGTCTTCTCTTGCAAAGCTCGCGCTCTACGTCCGAATACAAGAATGGTGTTGGCGCAACGTCGGCCGCAGACGCAAACGTACACACAATCGGGACACGTAAAATTAATAGTGGAGCGCTAGAAAAAGGTCGTCCACGCACGCAGGCGCAGAGAAAAGAGAGGAGGAGGAAGAGGAGGAGGGCGAGAGAGCATGAAAAATGTCGAAGCTCGCGGGAGAGCGTCATTCCTGACTTGTCGCCATCAGTCTTCGTTTCGGAGCAGCGCCTCGCCTCGCCCGCGACCTGACAGCTGCCACGGCACCGCGAACGCTTCTCTCTCTCTCTCTCTCTCACTCGCTCGCAGATAGTCACTTTGGATTATTGGCCATATGTTGATTGAATGCCCGGCGCGCACGCTAAACTTTCCTTTCCGATTGCCGTAGCTTTTATTATACATCATGGAAAACTTCACTTTTCACGTCATTTTTCTTATTATACTCTCTCACTTGTGTATAGTTGTATCGCTCATAATTGATTCGTGACGGCTCATAGGAGAAAGGCTGCAGAATATTAAACGCTGCAATTAAAAAAATA
Source organism: Galeopsomyia nigrocyanea (assembly GCA_035047105.1). NCBI lineage: Eukaryota > Metazoa > Arthropoda > Insecta > Hymenoptera > Eulophidae > Galeopsomyia > Galeopsomyia nigrocyanea. Next base: position 2,243,076 of record JAWWMK010000021.1, on the reverse strand, counting down.
AGCGATGACTGTTGAGCCGTGAAAAGAAATCGAATTGATATAGCTGTGTCAGGCACGCATTTTCAAATCTCTCCGTCAGATATATTATGTTTTCGTGCGTGAACAAGCAAATTTCTATAACTTTCTGAAACTTTATGTAACTATTGTTGATAGCACTTGGAAACGAATAAATGAAAAATAGAATATAAAAAGAACGAGATTGTAAAATATTGAGCCGTAGAACTATAGAGCCCCTAAGCACCACACATACTACGTCGCTGAAACGCACAAGTACATTAGGCAAGCGCATAATTCAATTAGTTAAATGCATCGCCAGAGCGATAGACATATATAGTATATACGCTAGGCGAACGCGGGCGCGTGCCTACATCAAGCAAGAGCAAGAGAAAGAGCAAATAGTCGCGCCGGCTCCAGCAGCAGCGTGACTCATTCGTAAAAAAGAAAGAGGCTCATCCGCTCGATAAACAAAAGCGGCGACGACGTATTCCCCTTCCCCTTCTATGGATCGGACAAGTCGCTCTATTATGATTTACTGGTCGAGCTCTCTGAATTTGGACATATGCCGCTGCCGCTACCGCCGCCGAGCGCGTTTTATACCTTTTTTATTGGCCCTCGTCGTTTTTCCTCGTTGATGCTCTCTCTCTCTCTCTCGCGATGTAGCAACGCTTTGTTCTACAGTCTAATCAATCGACGTCGTTCTTCGCTATATTCTCTCTCTCTCTCTCTCTCTCTCTCTCTCTCTCTCTCTCTCTCTCTCTCTCTCTCTCTCTCTCTCTCTCTCTCTCTCGTGGCCCCTACTCGGCCAACGTCAGTACGCGCGTGTGTGTGTGTACACATTATCGCTACTCTTTACTTTTCGATTCCCCGTGCTGCGCTATACTCGCTGATGAAAGCATATTCAAACGCGAACGAGCTCTCTTCGACCTTTTATGTTCTTTTTTTTTGTTCTTTATTACGGACACGAGCTGTACGTTTGATTGATGAAGTTTTTAATGGAATATGATTTGTTGTACGTTTTCTTGTACTTTTCCAACGTGAACATGTTCGACTCGCGTACTCGTGTGAGATGCTTTCAAACGTAAAAAAAACATCAACAGCTCGAGGATAATTAATTATCGCGTCAAATTCATCATTCCTTTCAATAGCGCAGCAACGAAATTACACTGGAGGTGTGCTCGAATAAAAGGACCAATTTTTGCCAATCCCCGCGCGAAGCGCGATTCGACTGCCGAGAATCACAAAGCTCTTCCCGATGGGCTAAAGAAAGAGTGGCGAGTAAGGAGAAGAAGAAGAAGAAGAAGACGAAGCACCGCGAGCCGCAGGAGCATTGAACGCCGATCGAAGAAATGCATGCGCGGTCCATCATCATCATCGCCATCATCATCATCATCCATCGGGCGGTTGCGTGACACGATCGCACGCAAATGAGTGGCTATTCAAAATTAGCGCTCCCATGCGCAATAGCATGCACGCGCACTGCACGCACACCTATCTCCGGGGGGGACGAAAGCTGTGTGTGTGTATAGATGTATCGATCGATCGAGCGACACGATGATCAATCGATGAGAAACGTTCAGCTTCCCACGCGTCGTCATCGCACCGCTAAGATTTTCTTCTCATCTCGTGCCTGGCAGCAGCAGCGGCAGCAAGAATTTCAGGTGCGAGAAACGCCGATATTCCAAACGTCTTTACGAGCTTATAACTGCTCGAGCTTTTTTTTCTTTTCGCAGTTTCGAACGCCACTCGACGCTTTTTTTTATTTTCGGCGAGCCGCGCTGCCTTTTTCACACGCCGACGCCGCCCTAGAAAACTAGAACGCTGAAGTTTTTTTACACTTCGCGCGGATATACTCTATAGATTTTGCGCCGATTTTCACCGCGTCGACGCCGCCGCCACGTTGTTCTGCACTATTTGCAGCGGTTCGCTGTACTTACGGCATTGATGGATATTCTGCTACATAGACTTACGTACCTGAAACAAAAAAAGAAGAAGAGAGGTTTCGTCAGTTGGAGTAATAGAGGTTTTCTCGAGGTACAGTTATTTTTGGCGGAACAAAAGGGCGCGCGCGTTATCAATTTGAGAAAAAAAAAAAAGAATTCGTTCGAGATGCATCGCGAAGTCATTTAATAACACAACGTCGCGATCGTAATGCTCGTTGGCAAGGCAACGTCAGATGTTTATCGATCTTCATTAAACGTTCAGCCGAGACAAATTTGCAACGAGCTCATCCGCGAACTGGCGAGCCTCTCTCTCTCTCTCTCGGGCCATACATCGTAACAGTCCTCTCCGAGAGCCGAAAACGAACAACAGCCATATAGCCACACTGGTGGGCATGCAGCAGAGAGAGAGAGAGATGAGCTGTTCGCATAAAGCTGCCGCCGAAAGAGAGGTATAAAAAGGCCAAAAATATTCGAATGCGCATAAGTCTTGCCGGGCGCATATACATTTCTCTCTCTCTTTCGTGGGGCCCCGGCGGGTTCATAAAGTATACGCAAAGTTCCGTGGAGAGATTTGCCTTACGACACCTGCCCCCCCCCCCTTTCACCCCCGTGGTATACGTGCGAGGGAGGCCAAATCCATTTACGTCGAAAATTGAACGCAGCCGTTTACACGGATTTTTACCGAGGTCTCTCTTCTTGAACGTGTCAATCGCTCGCGCGCGAGATTTACCGAGCGGCATACTATGGCGTTTAAGTATTATTGAGTTTGCGTTTTTCGACTTACTTTTCAAGCTCAACGCGGCCACTAAGACTCGTGCCTCGCCTCTTTTATTCTCTTTTCTCGCGTAAATCACTCGCGCGCCCGCTCGGCAAAACTATACGTCGAGAGAAAGAGAGAGAGAGAGAGACCGACCGACGAAGATTCTTTCCCCCGGTCTGATGTTACGGGAAAGGACCTCCTGGTACTCGAGAAACGAAGCGGCGACGGCGGCGAGCCAAGCGACTTTTTATTTATTTCTCTTGGGCTTTAATGGCATCTACTTTCAGCTACGAAGTTTAACAACAAAATACTGGCTTCGCCAAACTTTCAAGGATATTCATCAAACTTATGGGACGCGGTTCTAATTGAAGTATCGCTTTGTACATATATACAAAAGCCAATCGATAAATCGAACATTCCTGGAATAATCAGTTTTAAAAGTCTCGTCCCTACTATTGTTGGGCGGTGATAAAACCTTTTACTTAATTTCTTGCGATAAATTTCGTACCTACAACGATTCAGAATCCAAAGTTGAATTTCTGTTTGACAACTCGATATTTATGTACTTTCCTTGTATTGAGAAAAAAAGATATTAAAATACTCATGTATTTTCATACTTGAGCGTACGTCACGAGAGTGCAAATGAAGGCATATACACCGTAGGTGAGGAGTCGAGGCAAATGCGGGAAAATCAGTAGGATAATCAAGATACTTTGCTGATTGGTAAGACGAGGTGTCAGTTGGGTAATGAGCAAACGGAGCGAGTTTGCACGCCGCCGCAGAGTGTGGTGCGCGAAAAGATAAAAGGAGAATCGGATAGACAGCCGCAGAAAAACACGAGCGTGCGCGAGAAGCAAAATCATCGCGCACCGCGGCGACAGGTTAATTTAGAGGCCGCAGGGGCGAGGCCAATAATTACGCGGAATGGAGAGAAACTTATATAAGCTTCGCGAGCGCGAGCTGCTATTGGATTTTAATAAAGCCCGACAATGAGCGCGCGCGGCTTTTGCCGGAGAATTGCCCGATGATGAGCCGATGTGTGGGCGGCAAGTGGTGCTTTTTATGCTTTTGCTTATTTGCCTATTCTTCTCTCAAATAGTGCGGTAATGAGTATCGTGACTTTTTTTATGTTCCTTCTGTTATCGTTTTATTGTACAATTATGCGCGCTTTTTTCCGATAACTGGCATTTCTTCACATCAATACTTGTGCCGTGTTTTTTGTGGCAAATTTAAAGATGATATTTCACTGAAAGATACTTTGTACATTTCTAACAACTAATATAATCAAACAGCAACAATAATAGCTGATCCAGGCAGGATATCATTGTGAAAAATCCATCGACTATTATACAATAATTAATCCCCGCTTTTATAATCTATTTTTAAATAACAGAGAAAATGAATTAATACATTAATAATTAAATAATATCATAGCATTAGACTGCTATTTCAGAACACAATATTCATCGGATTAAAACCAGCAATAGCGACGCAAATCTTTGAATGAGATTAAATGCATAAAAGCTATTTATATTAAATTGGCTAGAATGAACTGATTAAACTTAAAATAATATGATTAACTCATGAGATAATCATGTTATTTTAAGTTTAATCAGTTCATTCTAGCCAGTTTAATCAATGTATTATGTATCTTAGCATACAATTAGATTATCAAGCCAGTCTAATATAGTTCTGACTTTAAATATTAAGATGTTTCTTTGTTTGTAAATTCGTTACAGGTAAAAATAATTTTCAAATAATAAATCATTACTATCATGAATATTCCGCTCAATAGCTATTGTGTTAAGAACGAAAAAATAATACGTATTGCCAAATTCGAGTATTTGCTTCAAGATACCAGCCAGATAAATTATGAGAACTTTAAAAATACTGAGCTTTTTGTATATCTATAGGACCGGGACAACGCTTTTTCAACTCACAGTGCCCGATAAGGTTTGGCCATGGAAGAAAGCCAAAATTCAGTAATTTTTTACTGGAATGTGTTTACTTTGTTTATTACAAGAGCGTAGTATTTTAACTGAAGTACCTAAATGTCCCTTTTAGGAGTTTAAAAATTCATGTATTTTAAAGAACTATGTCAATAATGTTTGAGTAAAACTTTTTATTAATTTTTTGCTACAAAGAGACCTTATATCTCACGAAAAAAAAGTAGATTAAGATATTAGTATGGAATGATAAATAATGACAAGATATCGTGAAAAATTGTACAAATAAGAACGGGAATGAACGATCGGAAATGATGTTTAATGGTTTATCTGGGGATACGTGTTTATAGGCGTGACGTCAGGCAGCGAAGAATAAATCATACTTAAAATCAGTTGTACAAATGGGAAGAATCGAGGACGTATTCCGTGCGTTTTCGAGCGATAAAGTCGAAATATGAACTGAGGTTAATAAAAAGCTCATTGAGCTCGGAGAATAAGAAAAGAGCGAGAAAGGAGGAAGAAGAAGAGCACGGCAAGAGAGAGAAGTGCTGTAGCTGGAAGGCGGTTAAATAATTTCACGATTGCCATTCGTAATACTTTGGCGCTGTTGGCTTCGCTCGCTTGTATGGCGTTATGGCATCTTGTTTGGCTGGCGACAAAAGCATTCCAGTTAAGAAATGAAGAATGAGCCCGGACGAGCCGGGGTTATAGCGTTGGCCGACACCCCGTGAGCGTAAAAAACATGAGAGAGAGAGAGAGAAAGAAAGAGAGCTCATGCTCGAGAGTGAGGCAGATACGAGAGGAAGACTCGCTCGCTCTGTGGCGCATAAAAGTGCATAAGAGATGGCTATCTCCGGCGCTGGAAAAGCATAGGCAGCTCTCGCATTATACGCGAGCCTCCATTTATCGTCGGCTTTTCAGCCTCTCGGCGTCTCACTCTCTCCCTCTCGAGTGTGTACGAGGAAAAGCTTTGTGCTTTCGCCACCGTGTATCATAGACCAAGAGCCCGAGTGAGCGCGACCTGAATGGAGCTTCTTCGTTGCGCGAGAGACACACGACGACGCCAACGACGACGACGTGGAATATTCGGGTCAGAGTTTGAAGAAAAAAAATATTTTCTCCTCCAGTGCCACACAACCAGGCTACTTTATACACTGCAAACTACGCCCTTTTTTAAAGGAGGCCACTCTCTTAAGGGACGAGCTTAATGAAGGCACTCGGCGTGCGGCTGATGGAGTGAAGCTCTGGCTAAATTGCCGATTAAAACGCTATACCGCTCGCGCGTTTAACGGGGCACGAGCTTGCAGCAGCAGCAGCAGCAGCGAGCGAGGACGCTTTTTCTCCCTCGCGCGGCGCGGCGTGCTGCTGCTGCTGAAGCTTTTCACTTTAGATTGAAAACTTTATGGCTCATCGTTTCAACGCAATCTACCTCAATTAACTCGGCATCCCCTTGCACCGGACTATACACCCTGTTTACACAAACCTATTAAGCTTTCCACCTTTACTAGAGCTTTTCAATTTTAGCTTGCCTTTAGGTGATTGACAAACAACCACTTTCTTCCTCTCAATCGCAATAGGAGCAGAGATAAGATAAAGATAAGAGTGTCCGAAGAAAAGAATCAATCGAAACAATGTGCGAGCTGTAGCTCCACCCGATGATTAAAAGCTTGTTGATGCTTGATTAATGATTCAATTAAACAATCGCACGAGAGAGAGAGAGAGAGCAACCACGCGCAACACCTTGCTTCAACTACGTAACTGAAAACGAAAAAAAAAGAAAGAGAGAGAGAGACCGAGCGAGCGAGAGAAGGATGAGTCTATTTCTCGCTGAGCTATTGCCTCGAGATCTGCAGGGATATACACTTCCGTGCGCCGGGTTAACGAGGTCATAGCCTCGTTGATAATTAATAAAAAGATTAATTGCGCGATATGGATGTAGTCGTTGCCGGACGGCAGACAGCTATATATACAGCCGATAGACCACGCGAGTTTACCGCTTCACGATTTTTATTTTTTCATGCCCAAGCGGGACTAAGATCGCAGTTATCTCGCGTGCATTCTTCGGCATTATTCTCTATACGCTATTGCAGATACGTGTACTATTCAATTATCGATTATTAATTAACTTTCAATCAAATAAACGCTATAAAGATTCTCATTGACGAAAAAAATAAGCTTTTAATTGATGTTCATGGAAGTCGCGACGCTGCCTACAGAGAAAGAACTACTGGAGGATCTGCTCGTCCGCTGGATCAACCTGCCCGATCGGAGAGCTGCTACACTGCATACATGGGCACTTGCTCTCGCGGGGAGTAGTAAGTACCTGTAGCCGAGGAGTCCGCCGAAGAGAGGCAACATTGAAACTACACAGTACAGCTCGCGGACATTATCTGTCGCGAGCTGTATAGGGCCCTATAGTCCACGCTCTCGACTTATCGCTGCTGCGGTTGGGGCGCGCAATGTGGGACATTATCAATGGATCTCCGTACGTGTACGCGTGCGTAAGTGTCGTCCAGCTGCAGCGTGCTTACACATCATGCAAGGATTCTGCGTATACAAGCCACACTCACACACACACACACACACACACACGCACCAATCGACTTGTGCAAAAAACTTTTTGTCGAGGTCTATGCGAGCCTTGCTTTCTTTCGATTACAAGCTCGCTCGTTCGCTCTATGTCCTCTCTCTCTCCCCCAACGACGACAGCTTTGTCGCTCTTTTTGCTGATTCGACGCGATTCGAAGAAATGTTATACTATTTAAAGCACGCTTCTCCTTGGAACAAGCCTATTACCTACACAGGCTTGTGTCTCCAGACTGGATAGTATATTTTTATTGATTTTCATGTTTAAGGGGGACGCTCAGTCAAAATTTCATTTTTTGATCAGATCCATCTATCACATTAAACATTTTTTCATTTTATTGCACTTAAAAACTACAAGAAAAGTCTATTTGACTTTAAAAAAAAAATTATTTATTCAAGCCTGATAATCATATAATTAACGATATAGTGTTATAATAAAGACACTTATAGAATAAATAAATATTAGATTTGAAAAATTGATTTTTTGAGAATTTTTACCGACACGTCGACTGGGCGGCCCCTTTAAAGAGCATTATCAAGCTTTCTATTTAAAATTTTTTAATATCAGATATTGAAGTACGTGTATTGATGAGATTATCTATTGGAATTCGATAAAAGCTATTAAAAAAAGCAACCTATATTAAAAAAAAATACATAAATTAAGCCTCAAATACTCATCGCGGTGGAAACTCTGAAAAAGCCAATAAAGTGCTTGAGCTTGTAGAGGCTTCCGCAGTTCTACGCGTACTCAATATATCGAACAATGGGCTGTCGATAGCCATCGACTGAAATGATTACTGAAAACAAAATTATTGGTTTTCCATGAGTATCGAAAATCTTTTACCCAACCAAGCCGATATAAAAAAAATGAAACAGGAAAAGAAGCATCATTGACGCTTCAGGGCTTTTAGACGGAAAAAAATAGGGTATACAGACAGCCACTACCGAAAATTGGCGAGTAAATTCGGACTTTTTTTCTAATCTCTCTTAGGAGAGCGCGTCTGGCGTTGGCGATTTACGATCATTAGGAGTTTTCCTCTCGTCTGGCGTCGTCGGGCGCTCGAGCGTCAAATATTTCAGCGAGGGCAAGGTCGTCTATTACTTGCTATAGCGTGCTCCCTCGCTCTCTCTCCTCGAAAGGACCTTCGTGAGCGCGCGACCTGCGAGTACACGGCTGCGTGCACCCGCACCGCTCAATTAAATGGCTGTAACGAGTTCCTCGTTAGCTAAGGGATTACTTGTACGCCCCTAATTTTGTCCTTCTGCCAGGTTAATTTGTTCTGTTTTCTTTTTTCTTCTCCCTTCAAATCTTGACTGTTTACTCATTGATTTTTCGTATAAAAAAGTAATCTTTCGTTTTGTCGCTTCGCTGAGATTCAAACCCTCGCGGGCGTAGTTTGTCCGTAGTCTTAAAAAGAAAAACATTTGTCCTCAAATTGAAACGACAGCAGTTATACATCTGGCGGAAAGTGCGTGTTATCACAACACTCTGTCTCTCCGATACAGCGGCACTTCACATACCGTTGTTGTCCTAGTGGACGCGCGCGAAGCAAAGCTTACCTAGTGGTGTGCTGCGCACTCGTGTGTGTGCGGCTAACGAGTGCTCGTAATCCAACTTTCTCTGCTGCGGGGGATCGCAGTAAAAGGGACGATCTACCCCCTATACTCGTCGTATCGCTTTGCGGAAATTGGAAAATTCCAGTGGCAACAAACTATCCGCGCACGCGGCCAATACAAACAGCTCTAGCTTCGATGTATATATATATACGCCCGAGGAAAAATAAATCCCCGAGGGGTGCGCTAATAAGCACCCTGTTCAACTTTATATATCGTGTACTGGGGCGTCGTGGAGCGAACGGATAATTAATTGGCTGACGCGACGTGCGCATCATATACGCACATAAATAAAACGCCGTGCTGCTTCCGCCACTGCATGCCGCTGCTTTTTGCATATTAATTCTATCTAATGAAGACGATTACCTTAACGAACGCTATGCGCGGCTACCGCGCTCGCGCATCAAGTTTTATGTTCTAACGCTAGCTGCTGCTGCGTCGTCGTCGTCGTCGCGTGTAAATTCCAAAGAGCCTCCTCGCGATTACGTTGTATACCGGTATATACATATACGTCTCGTCCATGGTGTATCCTAGCAAGTTGATGTATGATGGAGCGTCAACTCAACTACAGATTACTTTATCAACGAGGCTTTTTTACCTCGTTTTTTTTTTTTGTAACATAGCTGCGAATTTCAATGAAGACACTTTTTATCGGTACGTATACTTTCGAGCGTGCGATGATTATAAATAGCATCATTTCCATATTTCCTGATCGGGTATTCTTCTGTAATTACAGAACACTGTATACGCGAACTATCAATTAAATTTCAAAGGGGGTAGAATTTAAAAAAAAAACGTAGCAATTATGTTAACGAGAATTATGAAAATTTTAACGTTTAAATATATGGACGATGATTGCCACTTCTCGTTAAACCATATATTATGAATATTTAACTTCGCACGATAGCATATTATACATCTGTCTAGATATCGATCTATGTGTACATAGAAATTTGCAGTCACTTTCGAGCGATGACTGCTAGCTGCTAGCTGCTGGCGCCAGGTTGTCGTTGCTGCAGGGTACATATGTATGTTGCAAAAAAAAAGGTAATAGCCCATCCAATCACGAATGTGTTTTTAACGCTCGATATACCGATCTCTTCTGATTTAATGCTGATTTGCTACATATCGAGGCAGTTGTGCTAGAAAGTTGTGTGTGTGGGTTTCGAATGCGAGCGAAATTGATGCGTAACTCGAAATTCGTGTGCGCGAGAGCGCGTGACTCACATCTGCGCGCATAAATATGGACTCTGTCGGATCACCAATATTCTTATGCAAATTACTCTGAAATAAGTAGTGTTGATCTGCTTGTAATATCTTGATCTCTCTCTCTCTCTTCCTCTCGAGAAGGAGTTATGTTTTGAAAGACTTAACGCGCAGGAAAAGTGTGTTCTACTTTCGAAATGAAATTCATACGTTTCAATGTTGAATTACAATTACTCCTTTCGAACTCTTGTATTCGGTGATTATTCGTATCTAACTTTTAAACCTTACATATACAACGATGCTATGCAAATCGTACAAGGCACTAAAAAATTCCATTCCTAGATTTTTTAAAATTTATCAGTGTACCTGCACTTCACCGTGATTAACTGTGTAATGAAAAGATCGTAGATAATTGGATCAAATACAAAGTTAATTTCACAGCGCGAGTTTCGGATGCTAAATATTATCCGCGTGTGTGCATACATCGTATTCGCAAGTTAATTTCCAATCGGCCGAGCAAGATTGCAGAAGAAAATTATACTCGACACCTCGTACAAATAAAGTAACAATTTGATTGTGATTGATATATAACGAGTTGAAAGTGTTGCTGCTGCTGCAAACGGAATGGAGATAATGGCTCGCCGCGTATGTAAAAAAAAAAGGTATGAAATTATACGAATGAGGAATGCATATATGTGTGTACGTGTGTGATTCGTAATTTCGTCACAATTATCATTATGACGATTATTAGCGGATGTTCGAGTTTAATTAGGCTTGACGCGAGTTAACGATCCTTTGTCAGCCAATTAAACTCACCTGTCGGGCCTCAAACTGAATTCCGTGCATTCGACTGCCGCGCTTCGGCAGTGACTGAGACACACACACACACACACATACACCCATAGGCATTAATTACGGATTTAACAATTTCCATCTCTAATAAACGCTCAATTAAAATTAATATCAATTAAAATTATGTCGTAGAGCAGTCGGCGTGCACGAATCGTTACAAACGATTCGCAATTGCACTAATTAATTGGAAATGTATTTTGATTAATAGCAGCTAATAAATCATGGGAAAAAAGTAAGAAGAAGAAGAAGAAGAAGAAGAGCGAAGTGTATTGACAGGAACGTATAAATACAAAAATAGATTTAATGAGTTCTGGAATGCAATGCAAGCGCGGATAAGTACCGTAAAATCTGGAGGTGTACAAGCACACGTTAACAGAATTTATAAGCAGTAGTGTAGCGTAGCGCAGCATAGAGCTTGGCGCGCAGATCAAGCGGCAATCAGATGCAGAGGTCAACGCCGACGTGCAAGCAAAGTGTGTGTGTGTGTGTATGTGTATAGATATGCTGCATCTGTCTTTCTTTCTCTCTTTCTCTCTTTCTTTCTTTCTTTCGTTCGTTCGTTCGTTCGTTCGGTTGGCGTATCGCGATTCCGATAAAAAGCAATTAAAGCGAGAGAGAGAGAGCCGAGCTATATCGACGTTAGCTTGCTGCAACTATTGGTAATTTGCCCTCTCTCGCTCCCTCTCTTTCTCTCTCTCTCTCTTAGGGTCTCTGTGCCGAGTTTTCGAGCATCGGGCGCGCGGCCAGGCAAAGTAAGGGGGTCAGGACCCTCGCGATCTTATAGCGCATATCTGAATCGCGGAGGCAAGGCTTAATGAGCGGCAGATTAGCTTTGGCTCGCTCGCTCGCTCGCGAATGCAGCAGCCACCGGATAGTGCAGAGCCATTTCGCAGACAAGTATCGACGCCGCCGCCGCCGCGTATTCATGTACCGCTGCAAGGGATAAAACTGTATACAGTACGTATGTGCAGTGCCCGCTCGCTTGATTAAACTTCGATGCGCCGGGCAATTTTACGTACCTGTACATATAGCAAAGTCAAACAACAACAAACAACAAAATGAATAGACCGTTAAAAAAATTTGCGCGCTGCAATTAGGGATGATTTGTTGTTTGGACAAGAGAGAGAGAGAGAGAGAGAGAGAGACGTGGCATTGATCGGTGGAATGGGGTCAGAGATATGATATGTGCATACTTGAATCGAGAGCAGAGCACGAGAGAGGAGAACACGGAGGAAGATCGTTAAAAAAAAGAGAGGCGCTGCTTGCAGAGCAGAGTCGAGCGAGAGATGTACTATCTTGACCGCTTCTGAATACGAGAACAGGCTCTCTCTCTCTCTTTCTCTCAATTGTTTCGCATATCAGCGGATTATTCTCTTTATCCCCCATCTCCAACGAGAGCAATTAGTCGAGCGCGGAAGCCGCCCACGACGCTGTCCAATTAATAAAGAGAATGCGCTGGGGATGCTGTGTGTATGTGTATGTGAGCGCCGTATAGAGAAAAGACGAGGAATGAGAAAGAGTCTCTCTCTCTCTCTCTCTCTCGCGATCGCTCGACCTGATTCGCGCGGAGAGCAGCTCGCGTCCACACAATCACCATCGTATATTCATTTCAACTATAAACTTGGCAGATAGTGTCTGAGCAATGATTGCCTACCACCACCGCCGCCCGCTTCACTTACTAACTCATGCTTTAATACTTATCCTCTTGAGATATATACTCGAGCAACTACTCTATAATATCGCTCCTTGTGTATAATGCCGCAGAGCAGCAATGAACTTTTGCAAATAGGACGAGTTTCGAGATAACAATAAAACGGATCCGCTTATTCTGTATTCATGCGGATTTGAGTATTTTTATACTTTTTGCAAACACGCAAATGGCTTACTCAACCGCTCGTATATATAGAATCATGGGAAAAAATGTTGGAGAACGCGCAGCAAAAAAATCCTTTTAATTTGAATTTAGAAAAATATATCATTACACTCGACGATGATCGCTGACCCGCATGATCAACGGTTACATCTTCACACGCAAGCTCAGCCAACATTGTTAAGTGCCGAAAAATAATAGCTTGGCAGTCGAAAAAAAAACAACACAAGCACACTGCCATTCAATTATCCGCAATCACGAGGTCATTTATTTGAGAATATTAAAAGCATCAGATTTTTTTCTCCCTTCGCTCCCGAAGAAAGAACAAAAGCCAAATTAAAAGAGCGCGCAAACGAAAAAAAGGAATTTCAAGCGAATGATATAGCTGCTGGCAGCGCGCAGTAGCCAAAAAGATTACCGAATTCATAATAATTGCAGAGGGCATAAACGGTTTCTGGCTCGAAGGGTTGAACTATGTTTTTGCACGAGCCCCAGAGAGCCCATTCTGAAATAAGTACACGTGTAAGGTTTTGGAACTGCAAAAATAAAAAAAATTAAAAAACGAAGGGGCAACACGCGAGCAGATACAACGATTCCGGGAATATTTACGCCGTGTGGTACGTGCGTGTCCCGAAACGATTCTATTCGTCAAGGCCGCGTCGAGCTCAAAAGGAACAAGTTATATACGTAGACAAAGTTCGCGGCACTTTCTTAGACTCGAATGGATTTCGCGCACGTTTGAAAAGCGCCGGTGAAGTTTCCATTGAAACGTATCGTATCGAATTTCAATTTTTTTTCATTCTTTTTTTTTTTGTGTGCAAATGTCGCGCTGAATGAAAATGACGTATCGCTCAAGTGCACGGTTATGCAAGCGGGAAAGAGAGAGAGAAAAGGAAGCTTAACGACAGAGCTCTGGGCAAATGAGGTCTCGAGGCGTCATGTGGGTACAGAGGTATATATAGGTGTTGCGGAAAGGGGTAGAGAAAAAGCGAGTTTGTGTGTCGGGCAATGGGTGGGTCATTGAGGTGAGGTGGGCCATTGTGCGATGCTGAGCGCGGGGACAATGTGCGCGAGTGTTACAGTGAGAGAGAGACTATGAATGGGGGTCTCGTGCGCGCAGCAAAGCGCGCGAGAGAGGCGTTATGTTGTAGTCCGCGCAAAAAGCTGGACGACGCGGCCCATTCAGCCCACTATTATCGCCGAATTGAAAAACAAAGAGCAGCAGTTTGTGAAAGTGTCTGTGCGTGTGTGTGCGTTGGTCGGTCGCCCGCGCCTGCCGCTGCACAATGATATATCAAGGGCCTCGCACACTCGACACTCTGTAGACTTCACACCTCGATGCTCGGCAAATTGGTTCGGAAAAAAAGAAAGAATAGGCGCGAGCGAGCAGACGGGGCCCCGGATCGGTTTCCACCGCCGCCCGCCGCCGTCTCGACGACTCGCCCGACGAGTTTGCAGTCTATAGACTTCCCTTACAGGACTGTCACTTTCGTTAATTAACGCGCGCGCACATATACACTCACGGCACATCCGCCGCTGGCCTCGTCGCCGTGACGTCGCTGGTTCTCCCCGGGCTTTCTTCCTTTTTTTCTATCGATCTCGAGAAGAGAGAGCCAGTTGCACTTGTTTATTAACCTCCTTATTGCTTTTTACTCTTTTTATTATTTCCCCACTGGTGCAAGCTCTCAACACACACACACACACACACACACACACTTTTCCTTTTGCCGCAGAGCCGTCAACGGCCCAACACTTTATCCTTCGCGACGTTTAGAGACGTATTACCTCAGTTTATCTTGCCTCTTAATATTATTACTGTATCTCATTAAAAGAACAACTAGTAGTGTAATGCGCAAAGACCGATGACACGTATGATATTAACATACGCCTCTCTCGATCCTTGCACACACATTTCATTCTTTTTTTTTTCTTTCGGGTATCAGCATCAACCTGCTTATACGTTCAACATCTTCATGACGTTATACCCGCATCCAGCGAATTAAAAAAAATATATAAGTCTCGTTTTACATTCGGTAGCCTCCTCGATACTCCAACAAAACAGAACAAACTTGTTTACACGAGCACCGAATTACGTCAATCTATTCGAGTGAAAATTGCGCAGATGCCAATGTTTGCTAACAATGTTTGAAGATGGAAAATTATAGAACACGTCTAATGACAGTAATGATCGGAGTCTGTGAATAATTGAAAGCGCACGCGAGAGAGGAGAGTTTAGAGCGTGGAAAGGTATTATATGGAATTTCCTGAAACGGCTCCCAGCAGTAGCATCAGTAGTAGTATTTCTGGCGAGCATCTTTCTACTCGTGTGAAGAGAGGAATGTTCCGCGGGCGAGCACGCAAACGCGTAGGCTATACACACTACACTACTCGCCGCCACAGTTTACACACGCGCGTGCGTCTTCCTTATAGCTCTAGCAGTTCATTTTCACGTTATACATATATGACGAAATCCTTAAAAAAAACACACTTTTCTGGGGTCTAGAATGGCAAAAAATTTTTTTTTATGCTAAGGCTTCCGGACCTTTTTCTTGTTCTTTTAGAAGGTATATAGTGTCGGAAAATGCTCGTGAACATTGGAAAAGTCCTCGAAAACTATATTTTTTCAGCACTTTCCCGATATTAATAACAAACTAAAAATGTAATTATTTTGCAATTTTTTTTGATAACTTGCCACCAGATAATTATTTTTGAATGAAACTTTTTTCTGCGTAATGGTCTTCCATTTTGATTGGTCAAAAATGTGTCTAGCGGTCTTAGAAGCCGAAAAATCAATATTTGAAGAAATTCCGTTTTTCGCCTATATTCTATGAGAAAAGCCCATTTGATTATAATGGGAAAATGCCAAAAAAGTAGTTCCTGCAGACTTTTCCAATGTTCACGAGCATTTTACGACACTATATACCTTCAAAAAGAAGAGGAAAAAGGTCCTGAAGCCTTAGCATAAAAAAAAATATTTGCCATTCTAGACCCTAGAAAAGTGTGTTTTTTAAGGATTTCGTCATATACGTACGTGCGGTATATACGCTATCTTACAATTGCCCCGCGCGCACGCTTGTAAAGCAGTTTCCAGCAGTGCGCGCGGGGCAATCTTCATTGAATTCGCGCAGCGAAAAACCGCAATGTTTGCTCGGCTACGCGCCTCCGTTCCGCCTTGGCCGAAATCTGACAAAGAGGAGCGTTGCATCCATCATCGTCGTATAATAAAGTGTGTAGTTTGAAAGCGATGAGCTTGTGTAGCAGCGAATGTAAAAAAAAAATTATATATATAAGCAAAGAACGCGAGTATCGGTATAGGGCAGACACAGGAAGGAAGAAATAACGAACTCTAGGGGAGTCCAGTCTCCTTTATAACCCGCTAGCTTTAAATCACCAGCCGGGAAATAACTTATGTTCGGATGAGACTACAGACAGTCGCCGCGCGCGCTCGCGCTGCGAAAGCCGGCTGCTATATCTGCTGCTGCTGCACACCGACTACCACATCTCTACCATGCGTATATACTATATAGCTATCACCTTATAGCTTACAGATATCGCATAGAGCTCTGACCTCTCTCTATCCCGCTGATCTTGACCCTTACTCTCTTTGTACCAACGCGTTCGATAGTCTATGCTATACTTATTTTTCAAAAATGAAACTTGATCATTCATACATTTTCATTCGAAAAGTCGATTGATCACTGTACCTGCCGTTGTAAATTCAATGAAACTTCGTTTCGCGGAAAACGATCCAATTTTCGTTAATCACCGGTCACTTTCTCTGGAATATTGAATCTTTTCTTCTTTTTTTTTATTTCGGAGTGAAAATTACCCGCAAATGATGCATCAAGTGAAATCTACATCCCTGCGTAAGCGTACTTGGTGATTTTCTCTCAACTTTTGTTTTAAATGAGCAAGCAGCAGGTTCACTGATCACAGGTACTTCTCACGCGCGTAATTACAGACACACGCGCGTTCTTGCAGTTCCATCTTTAAACTCTGCGCGGCTCTCGATGTGCGATTTGACTCTCGCCGCGCGCGCGCACGCGATCTCCGTTTCGTAAGTACGCGTAATCGGTTCTTGTGCTCGCGTATTTACCGTGAATTTGCCAAATATCGCGAGTATATGTTGCGTGAGCAGTTTTGCTTTCGATTTCAAGGTCGTACGGGAAGATCGACATCGATGGAAGTATCTGATAATGGAATTTAAAGTGTTTAATTTTCATTTCCAGCTGTGCTGGTAGATTTTTTTAAATTTTGAAGTGAGAATGTTAAACTTTTTTCTTCAATATTGCTAGAAGCTATGTTTATGACGAAATCTATAAAAAATGCACTTTTTTGAAGCCCAAAATGAAAAAAAAAATTGTTTAACGCTAGAGCTTCCGGGGTTTTTTCCTCTTCTTTTTGAAGGTATATAGTGACGGAAAATGCTATATGTTTTCGGGATTTTCCCACTATAATCAAATGGGCTTGTTTCAGTGAAAATAGGCAAAAAAAAAACGTCATTTAGTTCAAATACTGATTTCTCGACTTCTAAGACCGCTAGAAACAATTTTGAACAGTCAAAATTGTAGAAAAAAAAAAGAAAACCTTTACGTTGAAATTAGTTTTGTTACAAAATAATTATGCGGTAAAAAGTTATCAACAAAATAACAAAAAAAATTGCATCTTCAGTTCGTTAAAAATATGGAACAAATGCAAAAAAAAAAGTAGTTCTCAGGGACTTTTCTAATGTTCACGAGCATTTTCCGTCATTATATACCTTCAAAAAGAAGAGAAAAAAACTCCGAAAGCTCTAGCGTTAAAATTTTTTTTTTTTCGTTTTGGGCCTCAAAAAGGGCATTTTGTAGATTTCGTCTTATAAGCGTCACGAACAACTTGACACGACAATTTTGTTAAGACTATTATACGGTAGAGCTGTTCCAAACGATTCAGAAAACACATCTTAGAACAAGGGGTCCGAAAGAGCACAAGATTGATGTAGTTATAGCTATGGAAAAAGCTTGTAAGGTATGCTGCGGAGAATCGTGGAGAGAAGAGGGCTGCTAGGCGGCATGTGCGCCGGCAAATGGAACGAGCGTTTGATTTACGCAGGGGACTCGCGCGCTCGAGTCAGAAAGCTCAAGAGAGCGAGAGAGAGAGGCGACGATTACGTTTTCCATCCATCTTGCGACGAAATATTTTTCCGCTTTTCACTTTTCAAAATCGTGTAGGGGATTTGAAGTTGCGGTCGCGTCGTTTGTCAAAGCAACAGCAGCAGCCGCAGAAGAGCCAAGCTCCGCTAAGGCGGCGATTCGCATTAGAGCGTGCATATATAGGCGAGCCCGAGGCGCATATATACGCAGAACGACGAGCGACAGGAAGAGGAGCGCGATGGATTGCTGATAAGTGACGCGCCGCGCGCATAGCCTGTTGCTGAACGGCGCCCTCCAGCTCTTTTCGCGCACCGCTTTTACGCTCCTCACCTTCTTCTTCTTCTTCTTCCACTCTACGTGTATGTGTGTGTGGAATTTCCTGCCAGCTCTTTTCCTATTTTTCACTAGCCTGCACGCCTGCATGCTTTAATTTATTTAAGTGAAAACTCGCTTTAACGCCTCGCGCGCGTAACTGTCTTCGGAATTGTATCCTTTTTGCTCGGGATTTATCGGGTAAAAACGAGCGCGCAACGCTTTATCGGTTTCTCACTGCTGCTTCGGCAAAATCGCTCGGGAAATTATGTGATTGTTCAGCCAAAAGGCGGAAATGTAAGATCAATAGTTATTGCCGCGAGTATTGCCATGGACATTTAATTAATTTCACATTTAAGGCTATCGCGGCTCGGCCTTGAGGGCAATTTAAATTTTGTTTTTATTACGGCTTGTATAATTTCGAGCATGAAAATTGTCATTACGCGTATGTTTATCGGGCAATTAAGGCATCTTATACAAGACAACAATTGGGTCGTTTGTTTTGTTTGTTCCTGTTTTTTCCTCTTTTTGTTCTGGGAAGCTTGCAGCATTAGCGCGCGCGACCTACAAAGTATCGTTTCGCACGCGCGCAAGAATAAAAGCGAGCAAAAAAAAGAAGAAGAAGAAGAAGAAACTTTAAGTCCCGTTGATCTGCGTAATACACGATCGGAGCGCGCGGGTGGGACATTAAAACACACGCGGATAAGCATATACGCCGCATATGTATAGCAACAGCGAGAGGCGGCGAGCCAGATTTAAAAGGCACACCAAAGTATTCCCGCGATTATCGATGCGAATAACACGTCTCTATACGCAGCATCGTCACTCGTTTCTTCCTCTTCTTCTTCTGTTCTTTCTTCTTCTTTTTCGGGCGACATTATTCTCTCCAAGAGAGAGAGAGAGTGTGGGTATTGACGACGGCCAGATTAAGAAAATCGAGCGCCAATATTTCGCTCGCGAACCGTTTCTCCGTGCTTTTTGTTGTGTTTGCAGCTGGCAACCATAACTCCGAGAGTCAACCGAAAAGAGAGAGAGTGCACGCCTTTTTTTACCCGCGAGAGAGAAAGAGAGAGAGAGATTATTCGCTAATCGAAACTCGTTACTTACCTGAAACGGAAAATAAAGTTTCATTAAGATAAAGGTGTATTATGGGGCCGAGCATACTTTACATTAGCGCCTTCATGAATTAAAAATAAAGCTTATCTTCGGAACTTTCCGCCTTCGGAACGCACGCAGGTAAGCCAAAAATCTTAATGAATCTCGAATAAAACTGCTCGAAAACTCGTTTGAATCCCGAAGCACCTTGAATTTCGCCCGTCATTTGCCATTCAATGTCCATCTCTATTCCTATGAATAGAAATGGATTCGGAAGCACTGACTGTACGGTCGAACGTTGAATTTATGATAATTCCGACGAATTAAGCACTGTTATAAGTACCATCTTTGTCGAGACGTTGTATTTCATTCGGACGCTTTTACTAAATTCAATGGAAATTTCGTCGTCGATAGTGTCGAGGCAATATAATGGACCGTAAAGACTGTGTAATTTGGGTTCGGAGTTCTAAAAATAAGCATACAGATATCAAGTGTGCACTGCAAGAAAGCTATCCAACAACGCAGAACCTTCATATTGGCGTATATAGTAGTAGGCGCAGCCAAATAAACATGCCATTGACTCGCGCGCGCGAAGCGGTATTACTCAAGACGTCGCCCAAGCAACCAGCGGTAAAGTCGCTCATTTTCATATGAAAGCATGCAGGCTGGCGTGCGCTTAGAAATAGGCGCCTGCGGGGCACGTTATACATGCATCGGGTATAGAACGACGAGCGACTACGTGTGAGGTTTTCGCGAGAGAGGGAGAGAGAGAGAGAGAGAGAGCCAACCTTAAGTGGGTGTCCGCGAGAGATAAGCGTGCGCCGCATAACAGCCCGATAAACTTGCTTCTTTATTGGATCTCGAGCCTGACGTTGCGCTGCTCCCGTATGTATATACCAGCTCGAGAGAGAGAGAGAGAGAGAGCGGAGAGCAAAGCAGCGCGGACGACCGTTTTCGAGCTTCATTCTTACGGGTTTCCGAACTAATTCTCGCTCCGTTTCTTCCTCGGACTTCTTCGTGTGTGTAATTAACGAATTCTTCGCGAGAATTCTTTCTTCGCCAATCTTCCAAATTATTGTTGAAGAGGAGAAAGGCGGCTTTTATGCTGAAAAGTCAGCTCAAAGACACGTCGCTTCGCTGAAGTCAAACTTCCTATATATGTACCGTTCTTACATTGCGAACGGTTCTTTTTTTTTTCTCGATCGGTTCCAACAAAAGACACGAAACAATGTCATTTTTTGAAAGTTTACTTCGTTTTCGATAAAGAAAAAAAATTAAGTATTCGCGTTTTAGCCAACTTGGACGTTTCGCAAACGATGAATTTTTAATAAATGGCCAAAGTCAATTATCATAAATTAAACTTCTTTTTCCCCCTTTTCGAGAGATACGGAATCTTAGCCATTTAATGCGCGATCAAAACGGCCAGCCGTTTGCAATTATTCTTTCGATATGTTTTTTTATCGCTAAACTCCGCTGTTTAATAATCATGACTTCTGCACTTAATTTTCGAATGCCCGAATGAATTTTCATTTCGTCGACTGCGTATATAAGGTTCAATTCCAGAGCGAAATCTGTCACCGATGAAATGCAAAATTCAAAAAGCTTGTATACGCCTGGATATAATCCGCGAGCGCGGCAATCATTTTACGTTGAAAAAAAATTAATAAGCGATTCGGTTGTTAACCTCGCAAGGTAGCAAGCAGCAGCAGCCCATTGAAAATCGAGGAATTCGCGATGGCTCTAATAAAAGATACGCTGCTCCTCCATTACACGCGATGGTATATAAGCGCGGGGACCGGTTCACACAAGCGAGGTATATACTCTCTTCTCTCTCTCTCTCTCTCTCTCTCGGCAGATTTTTTCGAAATGACCTAATATACGCGATTTCCAGCCCCGATCGAGGCGTTTTCGGCCTTCCTCGGCCGCTACGATATTTTTACGAGCATTTCATACCGGGCGCGCTCTCGCCTTTAATGAATTGGAGTTGAATTTTTTTTGGAAGGCCTCATGCTCTCCTTTTTTTTTTATTATTATTATTATACGCGCACGCTGCCCAAATGGCTTGATAAAGTCTTGTCGTTCCCCCGTCAATTATTTCGGAAAATACGCAATTAACGAACGCTCAATAATTATTGTATCGTAAATACTTGAAGTCTCGCGCTACAAGCAATAAAAAGTAAGTATTTTCTCTCGCGTTTTAAAAATAGAAAGCTGCCATCGACGTTGTTCAAATACAAAACCAATTGTATATATCCGATTGTACATTCGCGTGAATCACTGCAATGATCACTCGAACGCACACAACAGAGACGCACTTTTGACGTCTGTTTTCAATAAAGCGAAAAAAAAAAAGATTGGTTTATAAGCAGGTTGTCAAAGGAAGTAAAATCAGCCTGAAATGCAAGGTACAAAGAGATCTGGTACCGCTAGTACAGCAGCTCGCATAAAAGAGCTCACGCCCGTGCGCGCAGGATATCTCTTTCTACCTCGAAAGAAGGAAGCAAGCAAGCAAGCAAGCAAAGAAAGAAAGAAAGAAAGAGAAAAAAAGTATATAAGAGGCGACACGAGGTGTGTGCGCGCGCGCGACGTTCGTCGCTTCGAATAGAGCTGCGAGTGCTGAATTATTATAAGGCGCCGATGAGGCAGCCGAAGAAAAGGGCTTCGCAGCATGAAGAGGCGGAAGTATATGTATACACGCACAGACTATGGTATAGGTATAGGTGCACGCTTTGAGCTTTGATTGGATTTGCCACGCAGGGCCGTATACGTACGCCCACTTGTGGCGCGCATATATATACGTGTATTACACGAGAGAGCGGTCAGCGCTGCTGCACTGCCAGTATTACCATGGCAAATCGCTCGCGTAACAGTATCGGCCGAGTTCGGGGGCTTCTCTCTCTCTCACATGTAGTACGATATGTGTGTGTGGGATGCAACCAATGCAAGCTGGATCGACCTAATACGCGTACGCGCAACGTGTGCGGAATACTAATTTACAAAAGGGTCTGTCGCTCGAACACGCGTATACGTGCGGTTCTCTATACATAGCTTGTCAAAGTGTCACGCGGGTACACGACGAGTTGCTTCGATAGCGCGGCTCGAAAAAAAATTCATCCATTAATATGCACACGGCAGCTTTTATCTTGCCACGGTAATAGCCGACACGCGTGTGCTCGCTTGCTCACTCTGAGAAGTTTGCACAACGGTAGATTAAGTGACAATGCGTCTTAACACACATCTTGCTTGGTGTGACGTGCTTGCTTGAGCGCTCGCGCTGAGGAGGCCACTAAATTGCGAATTTATCTCGGCGCGAGTCGCGCGAGAGATAGCGCGAGTGGCTGACACCTCGCTTTGCCAGTTTGTTGCTATAAGGCTTTTACGCGTCCGTGATTTATGTGCAGCAGCCAGCACACGGCCGAGCCATCATAATAGCTTACAAATGTCTCTTTTAGTCGATTGGTCAATTTAAAGCGCCACACCTGGACTATTCTCATTCAGCCCTTATTATGTGTAACTTCTGTATATGCGCCGATAATTATTGATTTACGTGAATTTCTATTGCCCTCGCTCTCTCTTAATCATTCTTTCTCGATTTATCGCCAATCAATATTTCCCGCGTCGGCTCTCGGCGCCGCTTTATGCGCAATTACGACGCCTTTTTGTCCCCCTGCGCGCACACTATTATACCAATAATAGCTTCGGCTTTAATGGATTGTGAAAGTTTATTTATAGCAAATTTTATCTAAATGCAGACACTTTGGCTTTACTACTTTAAGGCTGTGGATATGTGTGTATAAATACACACACACACACACATACGCTTTCGACGGATTCCATGAATATTTTCGCTAATTTGTTTTATCGCGTCTGCTCAATTGTATTGACCGTTAACTTGTCTATACTCTCTTCCCAATACTTGGGGCTTTCCTTTTTTTTTTTTTTTTTTTTTTTCAAAACAACGGTTTTAATGAAGCGATTTATGCGTACACTTACGTGTTTTTGTTTCAACGTCAGAGATAACGTCTGTTTACTCTTCCTATGTGGCAGGGATCTTGTCAAAATAGAATTTTGTTGCGCGATATCGGGTGGCAATTAATGATCGTGAGAGCGATTCCGTTATTTAGTGCAGGCTGGACGCGATTAAAGCACACTACGATCGTCAGCAGTGTGTCGCAGATGGAAATGAGAGAGGGAGCAAGATTTTCTCAACTGTCTTTACTTTCACCGACTGTTTACACAGGGTAGAAAGTCTCCCACACGCGCAGGATGCGAGGCAGATGTCATCGCGGTAAACTTCTCAGAGGGAGCACTTTTTTTTGGGAGAGAGATAGTTTTCAACTGTGGAGATACAATACACGTCGTGTGGATTGGATGCTGCAACGTTGCCGAAGTAAAACGAAATTGAAGCTTTAATATACCGATGCATTTCCGGTGAACGATCATTCGACCGCATGGTGTATGTAATGATGGTTGAGAGAAGAGATCTAGCGGGTTTAAGGCTAATGATTTTATTAACCCGGAAAGAAGTGTAGTGCTCGTATGAATTCGCCTGCCGTAATAGTCGGTAAATATGCAACGTTGAAAATACTGAGTGAGAGAGAGAGAGAGGCTCGCGGGTGCATTCTTAAAATTTTCCCCTCATAATTGCAGTGGCGAAGCGAGTAGTCGGAGCTCGAGCTATCTCCATCGAGGAGGATTAGTATATAGTATATATACTTCTGCAACAACTCGACTCTGCGCTCTTATACTGTTTCGCTCTTTCTCTCTCTTTCTCCGCGAAGTTCGTATAGCGTTAAAGAGGATATATACCGCGGCAAGTAGTTGATGGATCCCGCTGACTAGCCACGAATTTGCCTTATGTTTTATGGAATGAAAATTACAGGCATGCCGTTCGCGCTTTCATGAAACCGACGACGCGGCCGCCGAGCGATTTACCCGCAGCCGCCTCTAGTACTGCTATAACATCGCGCCTTCTTATACTTGGCGCTCTCTCTCTCTCTCTCTCTCTCTCTCTCTGCACTTTCCAATACTTCGTTTTTACCTCTTTTCCAACTCGCTTTTTTTTTCCTTCACTTTTCCTTTGAAATTTGCTTCATTTGTATTGTGCTCGGGTATGCTTATAATAATGAGAGGGCGCATTTATCTCGTTGCAGCGAGTTTCCACTTGAACGTTCACTGGAATATTGTGTATGAGTGCTTTATGAGTGACCATATTCGAATTATCATTTCATTCTAAAAATCAATTGGTATTATTCCATCGCATTTATAATATTCACTTGAAGTATCAACGATTACAATTTAATTCTATTCAACTAATTACGGACTCAAATACTGCATTTCAATTTCCAATTTGGCTATCATTCAACATATACAAATTGCAATATTTACAAGAGAAAAGTGTTCACGAGTGAATGATAGCCTGAACAGTTGCACATATTAAGGCCATTATCGGTAATATCGAAGGCTGCCTAGCAAAAATAACAATTGGAAAGTAGCCATGTAATTCTATTGATGGAGATGCGTTCGCATAATTAATTATCGATAATAACAGGCCGAGTCGCTTCGTCGCTCATTAAATTCACATCAAATTAGTAGGTACGCAGAGAGAGGAGTATATGGCGGTGAATAGCTAGTACACGTATCCGCGTGCGTACATAGTGCCGAAGGAGCGAGTGCATGTACATGTAAGCTAAAACGCTCATGCGCACAGGATGTATTTAGTGGCGAATTGCCAAGAAATTCATAGCTAACCGATCATTTATTATTTGAACACCGCCAATGTGGAAAAAAAAGGGGGGCAGCGAGAAAATTTTGCCGTTCGTTCGGAAACTTACATGCACGTATATAAAAGACTGAAAGAATGATTGCCTAGTTGCCGCCGCGAGCTTCGTACATATAACGTCCGCAATATCGCACCTATCCGTGTGAACTTATATGTACCAAACGAGCCGATCAAATTATGCGATCCTCCAGGGGTGGATTTAAGCTATAGTACCGTCCGCGCGCGGGGTAAGCTGTGGGATCAAGCGCCGCGCTCCAACAGAGACTTATAAGTGCTGCACTTTGCGCCGACATTTATTTATTTTTTCCCCCTCAGAGGCGAATTGAAACAAAGTGTGCGCAAAACGTTCCGCGAATAACTGCAGCTCTCACTCTCTCTCTCTGTTGCTAGAATTTGTTTTGCGATATTTCGCACGTATCTGTTTCTCTCTCTCAAACTATATATCGTATAGTGAGATATAATTTTCGGTTGAGAGAAACAGAACCGCCGCCGCCACGCGATGAATCTCAGACATTTTCACTCAGCATATACGTAAGAAGCGCGAGGAGAGAAATTCTTGAAATGCACTCAATATTGCATTTCTGCTCGTGATCATAAAAAAGTAGTAAAACAATATCTACTTTAAGACGGTCTGCACTTTTCCTTGATCCCTCTTCCAAAATCCTTTTGAAAAGCTTATACAAAATTCACGCGCTCGTAAAAAGGCAGTAAAACAATATCTACTTTAAGATGTTTTGTGCTATATACACTCTCGCGTTCGATTGATCGTCCAAAAGTGAGCTTATCGCGTTTAAATAGAGAAAAACACTCAAGACGAGTGAGCGGCTCAGAGATGACGATGATGATGACGATGAAGAAAAAAAAAAGGATAATCGAGCGCGCGATAGTAGCCAAATGTAATTACCAGTGTCAAATCGGAAACGACGAACGGAAAAAAACTCGGCTCGTAAAACCGGCGTAAAAGTCAATGAGGGGACGTAAAATGCCGTGAGATATGTTAAGTCATCGAGCGCGGCGCGCGATCTGCGCGACTTTTGGTCGCGTATGCACAAAACACATGCTCTCTTCCAGCGATAAGCTTTTTCCGTCTCTTTCTCTCTCTCTCTCTCTCTCTCTCTCTCTCTTTCTCACTTTTGCTGCTGTGACTGCGATGGCCACTTAAGAAGGCATCGTAAAAATCGAAAGCTTCTTCTCTCTCTCTCGGCGCGTCCCCAAACGAGCGTAAATCTCCGTCGACGACACGCCTCGCATAGCTTTAGAATTCTCACGTTGTCGCACCTCTCGCATTGCAACCTTTACGTCAAATGTTCAATCGATGAGCAACGTCATATTGACGTGAAACTGCACGAGATTGAAAGAAAAAACTGCACCCGGAAGATCGTTATCGATTATCGGGTTTATCAAATATAACGTTCACGTAAGCAAACTTCGTTGTTTTTCGACTGCTAGAATGTGAACGATAGGGTTGTATAATATAGTCAACGGGTTGATATAATTTATTAAGAATAAGCGCATGATTCATAGCTCGCGATGCCTGTCTTTTCTTTTTTTTTTGGACAATTATCTCGGGCGTTTTAGGCGCGGTGACGCAACGCATAATCTGAATGATTTACGAGACATAATGCTCAGACACAGTTTTTCCCTTTAACCGTGGGTTTGATTTTCACATAATGAGCGGACAAATTATCGGGGAATGCGCGATAAATCACCGGAGAGCCGAGGTGAGGCGTGACACGCGTTTTGGAATAGATGCACGTATAGGCCGATGAAACAGTGCAGCCTCGCGCGATAAAAGGCTTTAGCGCCTCGGCGACAGATAAATTGTCGCGGGTAGTGGTGGTGGTAGTGGCGGTGGCGGCGGCAAGTTGCTCGAAATGAGAGAGCACATGCACATACGTGGTCTATAACGGAGGCGGCGGAGGCGTCGATCGCGCACGCGAGATCTACGTTGCGCAAATCTCGGCCCGGGAATTATTCTAATAGCCGCCAGCTAAAACTCTCTCTCTCGCTCTCCCACTCCAGCGCGACCGTTATACGTGTATAGTGTACGTGCAGTGCAAGGCTCACCCGCCGTTTTACCGATAAGATAACACGTGTTGTACACTCTCTTTGCCGGGCATTTTGCCTGTGGGAGGTATGAACAACTGCCGATCGCTCGCAAGCGCACAGCTCGCCGCAGCTCTGACCGGAAAATGGAAATTTCGAGGGCCTTAATTTATAGTGCATTTAAGATTATCAGCAGCGCCGCTATATAGCCACCTCTACTTTTTTTTCTCTCTCTCTCTATATATTCTCTGCTAGCAACGCACACACCGCTCGCGATGTGTCGAAGGAAATTAATTTCGCCACTTTTCAAGAGTTATGCGATCGAACACCGATTTTGCCTGGAGATGAATTGTTAGGAAATCGCTATGAGAATTACGTCAATTTTGATCTCGCGTTTGTCTATATAATTCAGAATATATGGAGCAGCGGAATTTGCACAGATTTATCATCGTGATTTATCATGAAAATACGAGTGAACTTCAACGTCGACGAAATCGCGTTACCGAGAAAGTATAAGCAGCAGCAACCACGAACAAAATGCAATTACAAAAGTTGACCGTAAGGTTGTTAGACGATGTGTCGCGTTCGCGTAACCCACTGAGTTAGAGAACATTGGCTTATCCATCGAGCAGTATAGTCTGACTAATGCGCGGTCTATACTCGTGCCTCGGGAAACTCTCTCGCGAATAATCCTTGCGAGTACGCAGGGACTTCCGCGGTGTAATATAATTGGCACTGGACAAACGAGCTCCAGTGGAGAGCGACGCGAATTATCGATGCAGGTCGACAGACTTTTCAGTTGTGTGTTTATATATGTTACACCGTATACTGTACGGTTGCGAAATATCGGAGAGCGCAATCGGCCTGGATTTTTCACATTAGCATTCGCGGATGGAGCGCAAACGCGATTCCAGATGGGAATCGCACGGCGTGTTAGTCTCTGTTAACGAGATATATATCCTACGTGTGTGTGTGCGAGTGGCGACCAGTTGCGTCGATGTCGTTTTAGAAAGAGGCCAAATTGCGAAAATTGCGCACGCGCGCGGGAGGACATTGCATGCGGCGCGAAGAGTTTAGCACCGCGCGTTGACGTTTTACGCGCAGATGTATTTTCATTTGACTTTGTCGTTCGTGAGTCTGCGATCATCGAGAACAAAATCAATCAATCAATATGATTGAACTAACGAATATATGATATATTGTGGAGCTATCTGTTATACATGACGGATGAACGAGCTTCGAGTTGTAAAGTGTGTCAGGTAGAAAATTTATGTAGAAATTTGTAAATCAAGCAAGCGGAATAAGTCCAGTCGAGTTGGGTGGCGCCAAGTGTTGATCGTGACATGAACATCGATGGTTCGATCCGCATAACGATTTGCCTCTCGGTGACCGCTTTGATCACGATCTCACATTTCTCCGATCAAGCCCATGCGCCCGTGTCCATTGCGCGCGCGCGCGCGCGAGCGAGCGGTCAATCGATGTGTATTATGTAGTTAACGGACACACACATATATATATCGAGTGAGATTTCTCGGCTCGTTATCTATACCGTTTGCTCATCTCGCGGATAATCTCTTGATTGCCAACAATCAACAACACTCGCTGTATGCTATGTTCAACTAGTTTTGGCTAGCTACGGATATCGATCGTTTCTCTATGTAATACAGTGATCACCGGGATTTCATTTTTCGCCATGAAACGCCCATTCTTATTACTCTTTCTGCAATCGATTACTTGGCTTTTATCGTAAAATCAGTTTCGATCTAAAGTAAATTAGCAACTTACGCAAGAAAAAAAATTCACCAAATATGTTTTTTGCCAACTATTTGAACAAATTAAGCATCAAACTTGTATGCACATAATAAAAACTAAAAGGTGCATTTAGTATATCATATTTCATTGGTGAGTTTTTTTTTAGTGTCGGTTCTCGGCGAAGAGTAATCATCGCGTCCAAGTTAAATAAGAGGTGCAAAACCTTGGAGCAACTTGTTACTCTCTTAACTTAGCGCGCTCGCGCATATTTCCATCGTAATTCAGTGCTAATATAAGCGTGAAAATTCATGTATAAAAAGGCGTGAACGACATCAATATTAATATCATAACCAAACCACCTTGAATCATCAGCTTGAAGACTTGTGTGTGTATGTGTGTGCAGGATGTATCCCGTATCAAAGAGGCGTAATCTCGATTGGACCTAACGAGTATACGGCCATTCATTTGCCATAAACGAGACGCGTCTATGTGTAAAAAAATTGCATTGAGGAAACGCGAAATAAAAGCAAATTGTTAGAGACGCTCTGGCGGCGACGGCGGCCATGTCGAAAAAGCAGTAGCTGCTGCAGTTTGCGCTATACTATGTCGAGTTGCATTCCGATCAATGAGGAAAAAAAAGAAACAACGGCCGCTGCGGCGGCCGCAGTGTAAACGTCGACCGCAGAACGGTAGCTCATTCACACGGTCTTCTACCTTCCTTTCCATCTTCTCTTCTGTTCTTTCCTTTTATTCTGTCCTCACGCTTCCATTATACTTTCTCTCTCTCTCTCTCTCTCTCTCTCTCTCTCTCTCTCTCTGCGCTTTTCGCAATATTTTGCTTTTCGACTTTTTATTTTAGCATTTTCAAGTCAGCTATTTGACATTCTTATATAATGTAGCCAGTAATTGTAATAATCGACCGTCGACCTGCTCATTTTTACACTCAATATAACGTTCGAGTAAGAATATTTTAATTTGCAAAGGTATATAAGCCGTAAAATTCCTTTGCTGAAATTGTAGCAGGAACGCTTATACATATATATAGCGTTAAAAATAACGGACAGCCAATATAGCACCTTGTCTACATTACTATTCGCTCGCGTTTCCTCAACCTTTGTCTTCTCATTTTCGTTTTTATAGTTCGCAATAAACAGAGTAACTCGTTCCGAGATAATGTCGGCTCGCGCGAGACTATATATACTGGAAGCGAAACCAAGAAAGCAACTTTCCGCAACGCGAACCCAAGGCTTGGTCTTTTGAAAATTACGCGCAGAACGGCGTGCAGTCTTTCGACGCCGCGAGCTACCAGATATATACGTGTGTATTATGATGGAAGTCGAGGAGTCAGTTGAAATGTATTTTTTTTTCTCGAGTCCATTATACTTTTTTTGAATTAAGACCAATCGGACTTTCTTTGAAATACAAAAATATCATTGCTGTAACATCCATGACTTTTTATCGGAATAAGCAATTAAATAACCGAGTAGGGAGGAAGATCGATAGAACCTCTCTCCGCAGGGGGTCTCGCATTTTTTTTAACATCATTAATAGACGAAGCTAGTGCATAGGGTGTGCGTTAATTTTTCACGCGAGCTAGTCTAATCTATTTCGGAGTGGCTTATATATATTCGCTATAATAGCAAGCTCGCTGTCGGCCAATATCATGCGTATACGCTGCTGCGTGTCGAAGCTTTTTGATCGACAGGCGAGGGTATAGGGTTATTAAAAAGTGGCGCGTTTTTAGCCCGGGAGTTAATTAAGAAGAGAAGACCTCTGGCTGGTCTGCGTGGATTTTTGCGGCGCTGCGAACTGAGCCGTGACTGACGATGATCGATGAGAAACGTCTTCGCGCGCGCGCTTGCGGTCCCGCAGCACCGCGAGAATTTTTACTCGCCCGAGTATATATATATACGATCTTTCAACCCCCCTTCTATTAATGAAAGCAATAAGAACTTGCTTGCTCCCAATGTGCGCATCCATCGGGCTTCTTTTAATAGAATTTTCAGAGCCGAGCCGCGTAGTGCTCGTAGTAGTAGTAGTAGTAGGGCACACGCATTGCCGTGTAGAGTCATCACCGATACTTGAAATCAATAGATCCAGCGAGATGGCAATAGTCTATTTATGATTTTGCTCGATGTTAATAAAAGGGAGCGCGAGAGAGAGAATGGATGCAGGAGTAAAAAAAAAAAGAGGTGCGCGCAACAGATGAACATCAGAATACGATAAACATCAAAACGACTATTGCACGGGGGGGCTGTCAAAAGCGGTGCGCACAGGCTGCGTTATCAGGTTGCACTATCAAACAT
This sequence comes from Galeopsomyia nigrocyanea, assembly GCA_035047105.1. Taxonomy (NCBI): domain Eukaryota; kingdom Metazoa; phylum Arthropoda; class Insecta; order Hymenoptera; family Eulophidae; genus Galeopsomyia; species Galeopsomyia nigrocyanea. The sequence continues at coordinate 2,211,877 of JAWWMK010000021.1, read as the reverse complement.
CCTCGGAACAATACGCCTAGCCCCTCGATGCAGTGCTCTCTCTGGCTCTCAAGAGAGGCCGACAGCCTTATTGTGGTAATACAGAACGAACGAGACGAGAGAGAGAAACGACACGGAATAAAATGCCAGTGGGAGAGACACGGGGGTGGAGAGAAAGAGAGAGAGAGAGAGATACATTAGCGGAAATCGGCGAGGATGGTCGCTCAGGCGTGTGAAAGTGATTACAAAAGGAGGAGTGAAGGTATATACGGCGGAAGGGGCATATCACACGGCGTTTTGGCGCGTGGGGCGGATCAAAAAAGCCCTCGCAGCGTATACATACATATATACATGTACATACGCCACAGCCGAACACTGACCAACACGCACAGCAAGCCGTATGATTATTGCCGCAGCTTCGGCCGCTCTCTTTCGCATAATATTATGTCATTGTGGTTTCATCCTCGCCTCTCTCTCTCTTCTCTCTCTCTCTCTCTTTCTGCGAGCGACGTTAATAACACGTCCCGCGGCAACCCTAAGCCATGCCTCCACGCGCTCATGCCACCTCGAGCTTTCTCTGCACTGGCTTTTATTATGCGCTTCGAGGATCAAGAGAAAGAAGCAGAGAGAGAGAGAGGATGGAATGTAGATAAGACCTTTTGTGTGGCTATTTCTCTTTCTCTCTCTCTCTCTCTCTCTCTCTCTCTCTCTCTCGCTCACCTGGCGCCACGCGCGCATGCAACAACCGAAAAGAAAGGAGCGAGAGAAGAAGAAGAAGAGGAAAAAAAAGCGTGCGCTTCGATCGATTATGTTGGTGCTTTTTCCCCGTGCCGACTTGATCGGCATTCGAGATCTCGCGCGCGCGTGCAGCGGTTGACACGGAGTTCGCGAGAGCTTTGATTTATTAGCGGGGGTGTAAGAATTCAACGGTTATATACGTTGTTGTTGCACTTGCTATGTGCGCGTATTCAGACTGCTGCTGCTGCTTGCTGCCGCTGCTAAGGCAGAAGCAACTTTTTGCCCTGTCATTATAACGATCAACGCCGGGGATAAGATAGCATCACACTTTTGTTACATTATAATAACTCAACTCTGCAGTTCTTTGTTGGCGCGCGCGCGAGATCGCATAAGTATTAAAAACAATTTGATCGATAGTTTGTACGTGTCGTATATGCAGCGCAACAATGCGGCGGAGAGCTTTTTTTTACGGTAATAAGAAAACTTTTAAATTTTTCAAATACATCGCACACCCTAATAACTGCGAAGTTTGAGTTGTGGAAAAAAAAAGTAGGATGAAGTAAAAATGAGAGAGCTTGAAGCAAAAAAGTTTTTTCTTGCTTGAAGAACAACCAGCAGCAGCAGCACCAGCAGCCGTGCAGCAATTCGGGTCAAGCTAAAGCAAATTTCCGGCCGACTATGAAAATTCGTATAATAATACAGCAGAAGCAGCAGAAGCAGCAGCAGCCAACAATAGCTCTCTGCCATCAGTTAGTTATACTCGAACTTCCAATTAACTTTCGGCTATAACAGGAGGAATTGACCTATTTGCCAGCGAAGCGCGCGCAAAAAGGAAAGGGCCAAAATTCATCGCCCAAGTTTACTCGTTCTTAGCAGACAGCCAAGCGCAAAATTTGCATGAGTAGGAAGAGGGTGGAGTAGCCGTGGCGCAACTCGCTCCGCTCGGCGTTCATCAGGGCAGCGATGAACTTATGTAAAGGAGAGACCGCAAATTGCACCGCGAGTCCGAGCTGTAGTGCGGTCACTTCCATTCCGGGGGAAACCAGGAAGCTGATTTCTCTCTCTCCCTCTCGAACTCGAACTCCATCTGTGAAATATCTGTCTGATTATATTCTCGCACATTTGCTCATATTTTTCTACTACGATGATCTGCTGATATAATATTCTTCTCGAGAGAAAGTCTCGAGCTTTTTCAAAGCTGCATCGTTGCGGGACCTGTTGATCGAAGCTGCGTCGAAGGACGTACGCGCGTTACGAAATAGCAACAGCACATTAAATGGCAAGTACGTTAATTAGCTTCGAATGATATTTGCAATTAAATCGCACTCACGCCGCCGCGCGCGCGAGTTTCGTTGGAAATAATGAGGTAGTCTCGCTATTTATTTCGAGTGCTCAATGTCTGTAATAGTAATTAAACTGTCGTTGCGGCGGCCCGCGCGCTATTTGTCAACGCCAGATAAAATCGGCAAAAACGCGCAACGTTCACACGTAATTATTATTATCCAAGTGTATAACCTCATTTTCAAAGCTCAATAAAGATCAGAACAACCACCACCACCGGATCCATCGGTAGACGCTTTTAATTTAGCAATAACAATGGAACTCGCGTTCTCTCTCTCTTTCTCTCTAGCGTTGGTTAACTCGACGACATGCGACACGTACACACGCACAACGTGCAGATCAGCTATCAAACTGGCATTGCGAAATAATTTCGCAAAAGCGCTCGAGCGACACATCACGATCGTAATTATTTTCGTAGCTCGTTAAAACGTAATAGCGCGCGATCGATCGCGCTCGAGGATGGCCAATATAGCAATTCGCTTCTATAGCCGCGACTTCTGTTTTTCCTCCTGATTTCCACTGGCGCGCGCGCTCTTGTAATTTCGCACGTCAGCCGTCGCGTGATTTACCGACCGATCGAATCGCAATCGTCGTTTGTCTTCTTCCCTTTTGTTTGCCGATTTTTTTTTCTTCATCCTTCTCTCTCTCGAGCTCTGTGTCTCTCTGCCCGAGCTTCCTATGCGAGGAGTTCGATAGGTTGCCGCGGTCGTTTATCTACTGGTTTTTGCTATGCTATGCGCGCACAATTTGCATTTGTAACTTGCCGAGCCGCGCGCGATGGAGAAAGTGCAATTAGCGCAGATTTTGTAATGACCCTATACTCGTTTGGTTTATTACCCGCTAAATAATCGATTTTTTTTGTTTCTTTACGTAGCTCGTTTACCTCGCCGTTAATTACTATCAGGTGTGAATTTAGTTTGATTTTTTTTTCTCACAGGCTCAAATCAGATATCGCCTACGCTGCTTTTTTTTATTCGCCAATTTATTTTAGAAAGTCATCAACTTTATATGCACAATGGGGGGTTTGCATAATTAAATGCGTTTTCTAGACGCATAATGCAGTTTTATCAGCAAAACCCCTGAGATTTGCATGCATATCGTGTGTAATTTATGCGGTATCCTCAATTAAAAGCAAAATTCTTTCGCACCTCTGTAGTGATTAAACGAGTACAATAATCGATGACCCAGCGAAGTTGAAATGCAGGTTGTACTAAATAATCGGCGCGTTACATAAAAATCCACGAGCAACGGGAAAAGAAAAAAAAAAGCAAATGACACGCGAGCATGAAGTTTAAAACAAAAGAGCTGTAAAATAGAGAGTGTATGGGTCATGAATAAAGGAAGGGAAGAGCTAAGCTTCATTGGAGGCTGGAGGCTCGCGAGAAAATGTAATTGTCTGCATGGTTGGAATTTGGAGGGTTGAGCATGAGGCAGCTAGCGTGAGTTAGCTGGCAATCATATAGCTTGGCTCGCGAAAATGCAGCTAGGTGTATGTGTGTTTGTGTGTGTGTGTGTGTGTTGTTTGTCGCTTGGCGCGAAAAGGCCAGCTAGTAAGTTAGCTGCTTGGACCGTATCTCTTTGGGCTTATCTTAGCGGCACACGATGCGTCTACTCGACCGCCGCCACCGCTTCAGGCTTATCTCGGCGTAACGTATGTGCTGAGTCGAAGCGTCGCTAATATACGGCTAATGAAAGCCCCAGTCACGCGCCCCTGAGACGCGCCGAGCTTAACCAAACGCGCGCGAGCGAGCACCTTTTCTTTCTGCCGCGTTCGCGACGACCATCGGCTCTGATTATCTTGGAAAAGTATCGAGGAAAATTGAATTTAGACGACAGCTTCTCTTTGCTAACACTTTACCATCCGAAATATGGATCTTTCTTTTGCGAAACGTCGTATTTATTTAAAAATTCGATTTGCAAATGCCGCACGACGACTATATCGTGTTATGATGGTAATTTTGGAATTCGGTTATATTACACTTTAAGCTATTCCGTCTGCTCTAGATTGGTTTCCGCTCTGTGAATCGATCGAATCAGCATGACGAGGTCAAGAAATCTTTTTCATTCTTTATTGCAGAAGGAAAAACTCATCCTGAGTTAAAGTTAAAGTAGTTTCACGTTCACTCTTCAAAAAGGCAAAGTCTCACGGAGCTAATATCCCGAAAAAAAAAAAAGAATGAGGCGCTGTAGTTAAGTTCCGATTATTTTATTGCATTGCGTAATCAGCATTCTTACATGGCAACTAGCATAGCACGAGAGCTGTTGCATTAGACATAAACATCGACGATGAATACATGGTCTGTCGGCTTCATGGCTATACTACGATCCCAACGAAAAAGAAAAAAAAATCAGGCGTTAACGTTGTAACACCTACTCCCATGCGTGTGTGTATGTGTGTGCTGGGCCGAAGTAATTTCCGTCCTATAAAATTTATCAGCTGTGCCACGGCTTAGGCGGCGAAAAACACAAGAAGAGTCGATCTTCGCATGGCCGAGGGCTATCGCGCGCGCACACACACACACACTCTCTCTCTCTCTCTCTTTCTCTCGCGTAATCTCAAGAGCCTCAAGAGTAGGCGAGAGAACGCGCTCGAGCCCTTTTTGCCCAAGCGCTCGTGTCCGCGATTCGTAAATTACGGCCCAGATACCGCACGCCCGCGGACCGACCGGTCGGGGTCATCGCTAGGCTTTTTTTTCTTCTTCTTCTTCTTCTTCTTCCCTTCAAGTCGGGATATGAGTGTAGTATGCAGGAAGAGCAAACTCGACAGGAAGAGCCGAAGTGGGAGTCTCGCTCGAGTCTAATGTATTGCATGAGCAACTTCGTGTTTATCGTATAAAGATACTTTACACGACGTTCGATATTTTTATCATTACAGTTCTGATATGAAGATTTTAATATTCGAATTTATTAAAACAATAGTCTTAAAAGGGTAGCGTTTTTATATTAAAATCCTTATTGTTTTTTTGCAACTTTTTCTTTCACTACCACAAAGTCATATGTCTTTTTATTAATTTTTTTCTCTCCTACCGCATATAAAGGCTGACCCGAGCGAAAAGAAAGAAAGAGAAAGAAAAAAAAAAAGGAGGCGAAGAGCGCGCAAGTCGCTATCTGGATAATTGTATCTGAAGCGATCGCGGCTCGCAGATGACTGCTCGATATCTGATCGTATTATTCTAGCGTGTGACGCCGCGCGCGCGAGAAGCGAAGCGCATTGTCCGCCGCGTATATATCTTATCTTTCGCGCCCGCAAACTATGCGTCTCTCTGGGGCCCAGAGAGCCTTTTGTATATCTCGCTCCACAGAGAGAAACGCTCTTTGCACGCTCGCTCTCGCCCCATAGACTATATAACACCGAGATTTTCATGAAAGATCCTACGATTTTTTATTTTATGTGGAACATCCACGAGAGCCAGTGCTCACGGCGCGATAGTCCACGTTATTTCTATTTCCATTTTTTTGTTTTTAGTTTCGCTGTTGAAACTTGAAAAACAATTATTTCATTGAAAAAAAAAATTCATATTTTGATTCGCAAGGCGTGTACGCGGGTAGTCTAAACTGTTGCATAGTAATACTAATCGGTTTTATCGATAAAACAATTCCGATAAGCCTACGTACAACTGGACCTGTTTTGTTCTAATCTGTAGCCGACTATCTATTCCAACATACAAGTCTGACCCAATACTAATTTTCTACTTAAATTGCAATACTCGACTTTTGTTTTATTCACACTTCCAATCAGTGTAGGCAGCGTAGCATGAAGATAAATTACTAAGGAATCCGATGTAAATGTTGATCGAGCAATAAATGTAACTGCATCGTAGAATTCCACGAGTGTGCGAGCGATACTCATTAGAGTCACACAAATCAATTTGCGAGCTATGTATACGCTTGGTAGCGCGCATTCGCAGCAGATAAATTACTTAATAAACAAGCGCTGTGATTGAGTAATTGACGAAGACACCGTAACACAACAGCGGAGCAAGAGAGAAAAGAGCATCGTCGAAACAATTGCTTAAATGAGATTGATAAGATCTTTATTTGTATTCATAGCCGCGAGATTGACGTGGCAATGCTCGAATGAAGTATGCAACGCGATATGAGCTCGCTACCCGTCTTAATGCCAGCGCGTAAAAGTAATTGCATAATTTAGTATACGGACATTAAAACTTGGCATCATCTCGCTGCCTGCGTACATATATACTCGCACATACACACACACTTCCTCTCAGCTGAATGTCGAGAGCATCTCTCTCGCGCTCGCTTTCATTGCTGATGCGCACTTTTTGCTGCCCCTCTAACTCGCCACCTTTTACGACTCGTATGTATAAACCTGCATGCTTGTTTATTTTCTATAGCACTGCTGCTGCGCAATTTGGTCGGAAAAGAAGCTTCGCGAGCAATCGATTTAACGGTAAATGACTGGTGGTATTTTTACGCTCGTGAAAAAGCCAATTAGCAAATAGATGAACGCATATTGGCGCGCGCGCGCCCGCGAGAAAAGATTTGCAACCGTCACTGCGTGCAAAGTGATTGGCAGAATAAATTGCCGCGCGATCAGGGCTAAACGACGGAGGACAAAAAAAAAAGCCCAATGCGATAAATATTTCACAGCTTAATTCGGGATGATAATGCTTTGAATGCGGCATCGTCGGAATCGAATAAAAAGTGCCATTATCGGAACGTTCGAAAATATCGATTCGCAAAAGCTGCTATTGCCGGTGTTTTGATTGCAGCTATAGTAATTCATAATTAGCGGCAATTATAAAATCGAGCAACGAGGCATATACGCACATGACTGCGCTGGCTTCATAAATCGCCAGGGAGTAATCCAGCAATAGCTCAGGTGAAGCAGCCCGCACCGGTTAAAAAAAAAAACAAGTTCACAATGGGCTTTGTATTAAAAGCTCCGCGGTGGCGGCAGGCCGAATGCTTGCAGTGCGCGCTGCATAAATAACGCTTACGCGGCGCGCGAGGCCACTTAGCATAAATAAAAGGGGGGCGAATTAACAAAAAGTCGCGTGCGAGCGAGAATTCATAATCGGCCTCGAAACCTTCGGCGCACGCACACACGACGAGTACTACGTATGCGTACATATATGTGCAAGTAGCGAGTGAGTTATGAGGCTCGCGAAGATATATCAAGAGCTTCATTTCCGCACGCGTTCACCAGCAGCAGCAGCCCATCGGGCATACCAGAGACACCAGCGCGCGCGTCTTCTTCGTCCGAGCAAAGTCAGTCTCGAGCTGCTGCTGCTACTTCTTCTTCTTCTTCCATTAACTCCTCCTCGTCGTTTTGCCCGTATGTATATAGCGAACCAGCAGCTTTCAAAGCCTCGCGATGATCGTTCCATGCACAACCCCGCGCCAATGACTCAGGTGTTTGTATCGCTTTGTAATACCTCATCCATTATAAAACCTACTTCTTGTCTTTTGATTTAACAACACCCTTACTTGCCGATACGTCTCGAAGCTAGGAATTTTTTCGCGTTGGATTTTTTTGCAATTAACGTCGGCTTGGAAGCTTTTCAACAATTATTTATTGAAGATCGATTTTTCGACAACATTGTACTTACGTTTCGAAACCGGTTTATCATTGTATTACTTGAGATAACTTACCTGTAACAAAAAAAGAACAAAATATGTTTAGACGCAATTTTTTTTTAAACTGCACATAAGAAGCGATAATGGAAGAGGCCATTTTCGCAAAGCGTCTGGATATTTATTTATAATAGGTATTTACTTGATGCGAAGGAAGCTTACTAACGCGTAAATCTGCGGTACTTTTCACGCTTCATAAAATCGATCGAGGAGGCGAAAAAACTATTAGACAGCCTCGAAAAAGGAAGAGAAAAGAGAGAGGAGAAATCTCGACGGCAGCAACGGCAACAGCAGCGGCAACGGCAGCGGCTCACATGCACACAATCGAATTACCCCAGCCGCGAATTCGATCAAGGCTTACGAGCTACGTTTTCAAGAATGGCTTTCGTGCGCGAAATGACGGCCATCCAATTACCGTTTATCTAAAGTATCGATCACTGCAAATCGATCGTCTGCCCCGACTAATGAGGTAAGTCGAAATTCTTAACGGAGTGTAAATCAATAAATAATTCTTTTTGACAGTTTTTGAGGCCATCCCTGAAAATCATGTATTTAATTCAAACAAAATACATAACTTTCTTCTCAACCTTTCACTCGTTTTATTTCCAGCCTCTTCAGAAGCCTTTATGCAAAATAAAATGATTTACAAACGCAATTCTTTTCCAAGACATCAATTTTATATCAGACAGTGTTACAATAATTTTACTTACAAGTTTTTATATATAATAACTAAATAAATTAACATCAATTTTATTTACAATTAATCAGAGTCTACGACTGTTACGTCAGTAATATTTTTTCCGTGATAACATATACGTGAAACATGTTTAATAAAGATCTGAATATAATAGAACATGGTTACACATTGCTTATTTCAATTACTCATCCCTAGTCCATTTTATTACATCCCGATCGAAAAGATTGATAAGACTATTTTTTGACAAGAACTTTGTCACGTTCGACATATTCAGCTGTTCTCAATATGATTAAACTTTTCTATCGGGATTCTTTTTAAAAAATAAAATACATGTATCAATTACTGTTTCCATTCTATGTTACAGATCGTCATCATTAGAAGTTATTGATTTATATTTCGGATCATCAAAATAATTTCATTCAGCAAATTTTTTTTCGTACAAGGTGTTAATCTAACCTTCGTACAAGGTATTAATTAAACTAATATGCAGTGATTGAGTTGTTCAAAATGTTTATTAATTATTAAAATCAATTTAGTAGAAAGCTGAAAGAAAGCTACGTAGGCCAAAACTAACCCGCGTTTTTTCTTTTTCCATTTCCATTTGTTTATCAAAAGTTATTTAAACAACTTTCTTAAAATTTTGTTTTTTTTGAAAAACTAATTATACTAATTGATTCTACGGAAAATTTCAAGACGAAAACCTCTATGGCGTTTTTTCATCAGATTCTATT
>JAWWMK010000021.1:2180945-2202693 GCA_035047105.1 Galeopsomyia nigrocyanea | reverse complement strand
TATGAGCCCCGTTCTTCGCGTTAAACGAAAAATTCGCGAACTATTCGCGAATAATTCTTGATCATTTCTAACAGGGATGAGAAAAATGTATTGTCGTTACTTCTACCTTGTTTATAATTTTAGACTACTGGTTTATAACGTATTAGTTGGTTAGGCATTTATGTTATGTTTAAATGCGTAACACGTGATTGTGCAATAATTAAATGTAACTGTAACATATGTCCTGAAGAGGCTGAATATGTTGACGAGAATTAAATGATTGGTTTTTATTAAGGGATGGCTTCCATCACTGACGATTTATACATATTGTACTTCTTACCAAATTAAAACTCTCACTTTACCACTTTTTATTTTCCATAATTATTATATATTTTAAACTTTCCCATAACAATTATATCATAACAACTGCAGGATTTTGTACAGATTAAAAAGATACATAAAAAACAGATTAAAAAATACACACATAATATAAATGATCAAAAATACATGTTTATGATTAGGATAAATATATTAAGGTGGTTTTATTCACATCTATGATTCTAATCCACCTAGTGGTAATCTACACAATTACGATAATAACTGAATTATGCAATTATACTATATGGTAGACAAATGTCAACTTACTTCAAGAAATTATAAATTTTTCCAGTAACAAATGAAATTTTTAGGATACCAACGATAAAATAGTGAACATTTATTTAAAAAATATTAATTTGTAATCGCATATGTCATTTCAATATAAATTTCAAGGCTGACACGAACGCCCTCAGTCAGAACTTGGATACGTCAATTTTTGTTCTCCATTGTCTGAATTTTTTTTGTAATGTTGCTTATTTCACTCCTCCTGGATTTCTCGTTTCATTATGATCAGAATTTCCATAATGAACCTAATTTAACCAACAAATTTAATTTTATACATACAGATAGATTTATTTTTATATTAAAATTTTAATGACTATTGAAAACAAAAGAACAGTCCATTTTCAATATAGCTTTAAACTTGTAAAATTTACCGTCATAGAATCAAATTCTTCATTACTCCCAATGCAGGCAAATATGGAAATCCGATTCACGTTTTTCGATATCGCAACGATTTAAAAATTCGTAGAGCTAGCTTTACGACGCTCTCGCGAAACGATAAATTTCGCGCACCGGGCGACTTTCGAATAGCTTTCAGGTGATCCACGACCATTAAAATAATCAAGTCAAAAAAAAAAGGAGAAGGTGGAGGACGAACTCTCAGTCGCGACGCTGCAGCGTCACGCAGGAAAAAGAAGTATAGAGTCTCGAGGCGAATAATTAAACCGAGGCACTGCTAGTGTGTGTGTGTGTGATGTCATATTGTTCGAGGAAACGAGAGTGTATAAATCGCCTGGATGGCAATCATTTTCCCATCGGCGCAATGCATCACCCAGCAAGATTCCAAGGCTTCCGGCGGCTGATTTACGCGCGCCGCGCGCAAGTGCGAAAGTGAAGGCGAAAATCTAGGAAGGCGAGAGAGCTCCTCGCTCGTAGTAGTAGTATAGTCGTCGATAGATCGCGCCCGAAAATCTCATCGCGCGGCAGTTAGCTCGGCTACTTTACATTTCATTACGATCCATTAAGTCAGCTCCGCGCACTTGGCGCAAGAAGCCCTGATAACGGCTTTGAAAAGAAAAGAATAAAAATAGAACAATAGGAGCGCGGGCGAGCATTACGAGTGGGTTGCGCGGATTAAAGGAGGGTAATCTTATTAAAAATTTAAATGCAAACTAATTAAGTCTAAATTAGCGTCATTCAGTTAAATCGGCGAGTGTCGGCGAGGCCGCGTTATAAGGAGGAGCGAGACGCTGCTGCAAGGGCAACGAGGCGCAGCAACTCGAGCCTGCAGCACTGCACGAGTATAGTACAGCGCTACCGAGAGAGAAAGAGAGAGAGAGAGCCCATTTATGCGCATACGGATACATACACGCACATAAGCGCACTCGCGCCAACCAGCCACTATATAGGCAGGAATATAAATAAGCACTTATGCAGGCACGAAGGGCGCATTAACACATTCGCAGGCATTCTCATCGGAATCGCGATAGCGCCTTAACAAGAATCATCCGCGAGCATTCCCAAGTGCAACTACTACACAGCACCGACTATATATACCTAAGTCCGCTCTCTGCGCAAAACACTTGCGGCGCGTAGCGGTCGCGCAGGCTAATTTTATTTTTCACACCCTCACTCGCTCGCTTGCAGCAGCAGCAGCAGCAGCAAACGCGCTTGGCGGGAGGGCCGGGCCGTATTTAAAAAATTTGCATAATGGCTGCTTGACATGTTTATGTACAGTGAGCGCTGTACGCGACGGCGAAATCGGCTGCGGGGATTAAAAAACTTGAGCATTGTGCCGGCCAGATCATAAATACGCGATTTGTCCGGGATAGCATACACACACACATACACATACATACACGCCAAGAGGCTTTAACCATTATCCGCGCGCACAGGCAGGCAGGGCCTACGCACATACTGCATTTCTCGATATCTTTCTTGTATAACCTTCCTCTCCACCCTTTTTCTTCCTTATACTTTCTTTTTTTTTTTATTTTTCGTTTTGCCTTAATTCTGTCTTCTGAACATTTCATTCAATTATCCATTATCTACTCGATTTTCAAAATTTATGTTATTTGAAAATATCAATGTCGAAGCTTATATGAAAAGAGAGACACGCGTATAAAGAGCTTAATCAGGCTGATTGAACTTTTGCCAGTCGTCGCGCGCGCTTGCAAGCTTTTCCGAGGATTACTCGTTTTATCGCCGTCAAACGAGCAATTTGGTGGTGTTACGCCACTGGTTTACAAGCCAGGGGGGGATGGAAAGGGATGCTTAAGCGCGTACGTTTTTTTACGCGTCCAGTCGCAGGACCAACAGAATAAAAAGAACCACCCTCGTTCTCTTCCTCTCTTTTCCGTACACGTCTCTGTAGAATTTAATGTACGCGAGAGCGGATTAACTGCCGTGCTGCGGTTTTAATGCTTTGTCTATGCTAAGCTCCCCCATTAGTTGGGAGTTATTCCGATTCATCTTTGCGTGTGGATCGAGGTTATTAAAAGACAACAAAAAAAGCTTCAGCTTATATTTCTCTTTTTTTTTTTATTAAGGTGAACCGTGAAAGCTTTTTTCTCGGTACGTATACTTTTTATAGCATTGACAGATTTTAGCACGAGATATATAATGCCATACACGTATTTCTGCAATGATTTTGACGTTGCGAAACACAATAAACGATTTATACGACGAAATCCACGCGATGCTGCAGCACACGCGACATATAATCATTGTCTTGCCGAGGAAATTATTCACTTGGCTTTCTTTTGAAATCGACGATTTCACAAGGGACGGTGCACGGTATGTTATTGCTGTTGCCTTTTACGCAAGCGTGAGCGGTTTTAACTTTAAGGTCAGAGTGCACAGGGTCGACGGGTTACTCGATCTGCCTCTCATGCACGTAATGAGAAGAGGAACCAAAGCGAAACACGAAACACGCTGCCACATACCTTGGGCAAGCATCATAAGTTGCAGTGTAGGACACAATAACAGCAATTTCGAGCGGGTCCAACTCTCCGTCGCATCGATCATCGCATTTGGTAATTCGTTGCCACGAGCAGCGATCGATTACTCGGAAGTCGAAACTCGGCGTGGGCGGAGGACGAAAGTGTACGCGCGCACACGTTGATGTAAGTTTTAAATGCACGCGTGTATCTCGTCTCTGCGACTGAGGATGATTTTGCGCAATGGGTAAGCGATATCCGCGTCGATCTGCACGCGCGCGGCTGTTTATTTATCCGTTTTTCATATAACTCATCTGGCGCGCGTTCTTTCTCGCGTGCCAGTCACTGCTGCAAGAGAGAGAGGGAGATCGGTATATGTTGTACGATTAGGCGGGCCACACGTGAGCGAGCGATGACGGGCGCAATGTTCCTGTATCTCTCTCTCGTTCTCTCACTCTCATGTATGCCCACATGTTTTTCAATGTTGTCCGAGCGGACGCTACCTTTGTTTCCGGTCCGCGCAAAACTGCTGTCCAGACTGAGAGAGAGAACAGCTGCCTATAGGTATATATATCGTGAGTAAGCAGCGGAAGTTAATAACAGCCGCGTTGGCTATTTGCTCTCCCGCGATGATGAGTATAGCATTGCTATACAGCCGATGATGCGCACATAATTTCCTTTTCTTTCCTTTCGTATATAATATTACGCTCATCTCGCGCGCGCAGCTCTGCCGTTCATTTGCACATTTTACCAGCGCTACTTACCGACTTCGATGTACGTAATATTATATGCACACGTTAGACAACAAGATTGCAGCATCCTCTTCGTGTGTACGAAAGTATATACAGGCAAAATTATGACGTTTGAGCAAACTTTGCAACTGCAATATTTGCAATATCTCTATCGAACGCGTCATCGTCTTATGTGTTTTCTAGTAATTGCACTGCCGCAAAGTATATATTATTTTCTATATAGCAGACGTTTTTTTCGCGGGTACTAAAACTCCGATATACAAGATAATAGCTCGATGAGTTACAACACGTTGTGAGGTAAATTTGACTTTTACAAGGGTATTCGGTTTCACCGAGTGATTCAACGACCATTTTCAGGTGGAAAAAGAGTGCGAACGAGCCATTTCTCGGAATAAAAAGAAAAAGTCGCGCGGCCTTTTGGCAAACGTACGTATAATATAAAAGAAAGAAGCCATAAATTAAGGATTGTAAGCGATACTTAATGAACATTCATAGAAGCACTCGGGGGGCATAAAGCAGGCAGATTTAGAATGGCGCTATCTACGCGCGAGACTAAATTCCAGCGAAGGTCGGACCGCTACGACGACGACGACGACGACGGTGGCGGCGCGTGAGAGTAATTCTAAGCAGGTAGTTGGCCGAAAAAGAAAAAAAAAGAAAGAAGAAATAAATCGGCGCTGGTGGACTCTCTGGGATTCCGGTGTACGCGGCGCGCGAGCAGGGAGTGAGAGAGAAGCCGCGCGAGGATGATTTAGATGGTGCTCGTTAAATATAGTGAAAGTAAGCCGCGATTATCGCTAATATAATGCGGCCCACGGCTGCTTGACCGCCCGCCCGCCCGCGTAATACACGCGTAAGAAGACGACTCGCTCGCTCGCTCGCGCGCGTGAGCGAGTCACTCGGGGAGCTTAATCTTCGCGCCGTGAATCATTTTTAATGCATTGCGCTTTTGGCAGCTCTCTCTCTCTCTCTCTCTCTCTCTCTCTCTCTCTCTCTCTCTCTCTCTCTCTCTCTCTCTCTCTCTCTCTCTCTCATTCTCGCACGCACCGTTCGCCAAAAACCACTGCAGTGAGAAGACTGGATTTATTTTTTTTCTTTTACTTTCCAGAGCGAGAAGTTCTTCTGCCGAATAAAGAGCTTCGCGACAGCAAGATGTATGTGCTTATTCTGATCGCTAATGAATATGGCTTTCTGACAAATCGATACGCCGCAGCTTTCAGGTATTTCTCAATTATGTCCACGTTATTATATATTACTCGTGTATAAATTTGCACAAATCCACATTTTCCATCCAGCGAAATTCAATGATTAAAGTAAGTATATGGATGCGAGCAAACGTTTGTCTAGGTGAAGTTATATCAAATAGCAATTATAATTAATGTAAAATATAATTCACATTCTTGTACTAAAATTGCTAGTAAAATAAGGAAAAATTTCATATAAAATGTGCAAACACACTCGCAGAGAAAGCAAACTTAATAAAAGGAGCTGCATGCTCCAACGAGAATAGTAGTGAGTAGTCCATTTAACGCTTATGAGCGATTTTTTTTTTCAGAATTACAATAATTCATCTTTGGTCTTGCTTTCTCTCCACGTACGTTACACGAGAGGGAGAGAGAAAAAGAGCGCTCGAGGGGCTGAGCCAGGTAAATTTGGCTGAATTACCGAGAAAAGCCAGAAAGTGCCAGTGCAGGCTGCACAAATATTCATTAAAATGAGGGATCGAGAAGCGCGAGCTTTTAGCTTGATATGTAAGAGATGAGAGCTACTTTTACGTGCGCGCGAGCTCGAGGGCCAAACACACACACACACACACACACACACACACACTTACGTAAGTCGTGTGCTCTCGGATGCTTTATGTATCTCCTGCGCCAATGATAAATGAGCCCGATCTCTCTATATCTCCGCGTGCTGGCGACTGTGGCGCGCCGATTTTGCTGCATTATACCTGCGCCACGCCACGACGCTCTCGAGGTCGACCAAATTCTTCTGCTCTGCCTTTGAGGACCAAACTTTGGTCTTCCTTCCTCACTGTTGCTCAATTTACAAAGTATCTTCTATTTTTCAAATTCGCTTCATATATCGACGGCCGCTCAACTAGCAATGTCTTGGGTTTAGCGGAAGTATAGCAAGCTCGAACGCACATGCGGCTGCACATACATAAAACAGCGCAAAGTAAATGCGCGCCTGCAGTGCGTGCATGCACATATATACTTGCCTCGCCTCGATACGCTTCTCTGCCTTTCTGCCAGTTATTCCGTACGCGCGATCGACTCGTTATATACTCTCACAGGTACAATTAACAGGCCTAAATCGGTGCGAGATTGTACACCTTTGAGTGCAGTGTATGCGTTTATACCTATACATGTGTGCACTTGCTTCTTATATATACCTCGACGTATATATCGCTATCGACAATCCACCTGATAGAGCGAAAAAGAGAGACAGAGAGACGAGCAGACGAAGATAGGTACTTTCCGAGCTGCTGCGGTAAATCGAAGCGTCGTATCGCGGTGAGAAACGAAAATCCGCGGCAGCAACAGCAGCAACAGCTCGCTTCTCTCTTACATGCAGCTTCTCTTTCGCAGCTCTCTCTCTCTCTCTCTCTCTCTCTCTCTCTCTCGTGTCTCTCGTTCGCTCGCTTGCTTAACACAAACTCTCTCTCTCTCTCTCCTCCTCGATTCCTTTTCACTTCTTTTTTTTTCTTCTCTCTTCTTCTTTATTTCTCATTCACTTGAGCGCACATACACGCAGACACACTCTCTCCTTTCTTGGGTTCTCTTCTCTGTTTTCCTGCGCGCGCTCGCGCTCGCCCACCTTTCATTTCGCGCAGCTTCTTTCTTTCGTTCTTTTTTTCCTTCTTCACTCTCTCGGATTAAATGTCCCGAGTTATTAGTGTTTTCATCAAGTCTCGCGCGCGCAACACACCGACGCAGGCAGCTATCCGCTTCTTGATCTCCATGTTTTTCAGCTTCGGCAAATAATTTTTTTTTTCTTACTTGCGTCGTGAAATATTGAATTGCTTATTAAATCCAGGCAGGAAGAAAAAAAAAGGTGAACGAATGAAAAACGTTGCTTTAATCAATCGGAATGCAAAAAAAAAAATTGGAGAGGGAGATCTCATCTGTCAAGAAAGTACCACATAGCCAAATTCATATTTACCCTCACGCAGATAGCGGCGGCAGCAGCGAATCCAAGGAACGAATATATATATATCCGGCGAGGTGGCCGCTTATCGGCAGGAGGCGAACTTTTCGGATTGATTTATTATGTGAAATGGATTTCGCGATGAGAGGGCGAGAGAAGAGGAGGGAAAAAAAAGGGACCGAGGAGGCAGCGACAGAGCTGCGAGCGTTGGGCTCGATTAATCTTGGATTTATAGCCGCAATTATCCGTCTACGAATATTCGAGAGAGAAGGCAGGGCGAGAGGAGGCCCTGATCAAACCTAGAAGTTCCGACCTGCGAAACTATCTCCGCCAGTCTCTGCGATTTTATTTATCATATGGCGGCAGAGAAATCGTTTCGAACGAGATTCTCCCAGACCCTTTTTCGTTTCTACAAAAAAAAACAATTTTATCTTGGCGTGTGATTTTTTTTATTCGACACTGCGAGCGTTTACCGTGAAATTTAATTAGTATTGAGTCATATATAACAACTACCGCTATTTTGCACCTCGAGCATACATTGAAAATTGTTCGAGGGACATATATCTCAACTCTAAGTTGATTGATGAAAAAAACAAGTTGATTAATCGATCCTCGCGAGACTAACGATGTAAACCAGAAACCAAAACATTACGTAGTTCTAGTCACGAAAAAAAAAAACCGACAGAGATATCTCAATTCCGTCATTTCCTACATTTGTCTGTAAAAAAAATCACCCTTCCACGCGCGCGTATACAAAATATTATAACGAGGAAAGCGTGCA
Organism: Galeopsomyia nigrocyanea; assembly: GCA_035047105.1. Taxonomy (NCBI): domain Eukaryota; kingdom Metazoa; phylum Arthropoda; class Insecta; order Hymenoptera; family Eulophidae; genus Galeopsomyia; species Galeopsomyia nigrocyanea. The sequence continues at coordinate 2,194,492 of JAWWMK010000021.1, read as the reverse complement.
GAGGCGCGACACAGAAAAAAGTGCACGAGTGCAGGCCGATAATCCGGTACGCTACGCTGCATCTCGTCACGCCATGCGTCGCGGGCATAGCAGGCAAACGGGCGGCAGCAGCAGCACGTGTGCCTCGTGCTTTTTAAGAAGTAGGCGTGACAGTTTTGTTCGGCTGCGGGCTTCTGCTTTTTATCAAAGCACGCGTCGTCGTCGTCAGCCAGCTAATCAGGACAAGCCTGGCACTGCAAGAAGTAAAGTAGGCAAGAAAGAGAGAAAGGGGGGAAAAAAGGAACGGAGCTTTACGAAAATAGGCGACGAAGAGCGGGTAATTGCGCAGTGTCACGTGGCCCTTGGGGGCTTTTTTCTCTCTCTTTCTTACTCTCTTTGCAGGAAATGAGCTTTTCGTCCAAAAAAAAAAACATACACGAATAGAGTGCATGCGCGTCGTGCACCCCCATGAGATGCACAATGAACAAATGACTATTAATCAGTTGGGGAGGCGGCCCGTGCGCGCGAGCTAAATTGTGGGTAACGAGCTTTGTGTGTCATAAGCGCGCGCAGTACATTCATCTTCGGCTTATTTATTCATCGGCCATTCATTTTCCCGCGCGCGCCATTTAGCGTCGATGTTGAACAATCACTATTGTAGCACGCTCCTTTCTTTTTTTTTCTTTTTTTTCTTTTTGCCGAATCGCTCACTCCTATAAAATTCCGTTATTAATTGGTAAGGAAGCACGTCATTTGTTAATTACCGTAATTGCATATAACAAACAATGCACACACCCGACGACGACGATGACAGAGCGACACGCGAAAGTAAAAGCGAGCTTTTTGGCATTTGCTTAATTAAAGACATTAAAACGCGAGTAAAAGGCTGGAAACAATGAGCCAGAGCGGATCAACTAACGATTCCATGCTAAAGACTTCAAATTCCGCGAAGGTACACACACATCTCGTGGACTAAATTTAGCCGTCGAGATCGGCATATTACATATTCCAAGGTCGGTGCGCGAGAGAGAGAGAGAGAGAGAGAGAGAGAGAGAGAGAGAGAGAGAAATCGAATGCGTAGACGGCCCCAAAGGGGACCACTGCTGCTGCTGCTGTTGCACGAAGGACCTTCTATCAAAGCCAGACATCAATTCTCTCTTTCTCTCTCTCTCTCTCTCGCGAGAGAGAGAGAGAGAGAGAGAGAGCGCAAACGCGACTCGGCGTATATAGAAAGCGAGAAACAAGTATTTGTTTATTAGGAGTATACCTCGTCTTCGCGGCCCATTTGAATACTCGTCTCACCGGAAAAATCGCCGACCGCGGCCAATGCAGTCGCGACCAAGAGGGAGCCGGCTCCTACTTATATTTCCAAGCCGCTCACTCGCGTTAAGATGAATTAAGTGTAATATTCATTTAATATAACGCGATACATGAATCTCAATAACAATAATGGGCTCCGCCTTATCGGCGACTTGGGCTTATTTATCGATAGCTCCGCACTCGCTCCAATGAATTGCTCGATTAACGATTCTATATATGCGACTTATACGCAACAACTCAAGAGTGGAACAATAAAACCTCACGCGGAAAGAGAGCTCGCATATGAAATTAGCCAGTGAAATAATGGGCGCTGAGTATAAATTTTAATCCGGTTATTCGCGGAATTGGATTAAGTAGCTAAATATAATAACGTCGAGGATTTCAAGGCAGCTATATAGAGCCTCGATGCGCCGAAGTGTCGGAGAGAGAGAGAGAGAGAGAGAGAGAGAGAGAGAAAGAGAGGCAGAGTATCTGCGTGTGTGCGTGGGGGAGCTAAAAGTGACGTCGGGCGATAATCGCGTTAAAATTAGCGCGGGCTAATTAGTATATTGATTAAAATTGACGGTGATTAAGCGAGCGCTACTCGCTGCTGCGCGCAGACTATATGGGCTGCAGCTGGCTTGCACGTAATGCACACACACACACACACCGAACCACGCGCGAGAAGTCAATCTATCTTTTGGCATTATCGTGTTTACGTTGCAAACGCGAGGGAGGCTCGCGTGACGCCAGAGGGTGCCAACTCTCTCTCTCTCTCTTTCTCTCTCTCTCTCTCTCTCTCTCTCTCTCTCTCTCTCTTCGCTGCAACACAACAACGCATTTCAGGTGCTCTGCTGTAGCTGCATATAACTGCCTCGCAACTATATCCGCCGTCATCCCCCCACTCGGCGCTGTCGTTGCCGCTTCTGCTTCTGACTAATTATAGACGATAATCCGTCTGAAAATAGGCCCTGGCGCAAGCTCTTGCTATCTCTCGCATATATACTGGCTTACCATTCCAAATAGGATTACGATTTTGCTGTGATGCACGTCTATAATTGTGCAAATCTAATTTTGCGTCATTTCCAGTCAGGTTAATGTAATTTTCGTTATCTCTAATACCGCCGAGCTTTTTCAGTCTGAGCTAAAGTTTGATAATAAAAAAAATGGCAATCCCTTAGCGATCCACGATGCTTATGCCTAATTGGCGGAACGAGTCGCGTTTAATGTTGTTGCACTTGACGATCGTAAAGAGGAACGAAATTAAGCCTCTTTCCAGGAGTATTAGTCAGTCGCGAGCATGTGATTAAGAGTCGATGGCAATTAGGGAGGGATAAACGTACCCAAAAAATAGAGCGCGTTGCCAAGTGAACGAAACTCCCTGGTGAGCTGTAAACTCTATCTCCTGAAACGATCGCAAATCAAAATCGAAACCACTGCTTTCTCTCCGTTATAAAAGTGGCGTGGCGGCGGCAGCGGCGGTGAATCTCACACCTGGTCCCCTCGCACTCGCGCGAGCGAACACGCGCTCTTTCTTCTTTCCGTGCAGTTTTCGGCGGGCTTTAATTAAACGCGCTCGCGAATTTTACGATGAATTCGAGGCAGGAGCCGTAAATACCACACGTCGCGCGCTCGTCCAGTGGCGTAAGGAGGCCCTCGTGTCCGTTTAGCGCCTCGTTTAATGCCAGAGAGAGAGAGAGCCAAAAGGATCAGCGAACGTGCTTTGAAATCCGACGACGGGACCTGTCAACTTGCCACCTTCACCGACTCGCCCCGCGTAGCAAACGCCACCTCACACGCGCTCTCGCGAGCGACTATATAGCACTTTAGACGCGAACCGACTTAATCAACTTTGCAACGCGCGTCTTCTTCCTATATAAGAACACATCGCCTACCAGCTCGCCGCAGCCAGCCTGAGCGCGTGTGCTTTTAGACAGCTGTTTTATCCACTTCGGCCGGAGCAAACTCTTTCGTGCTGCTTTTAAATTACCTACTTGTAGATCGCTTCAGATGATTCTCTCAAAGGACAACTTTGCAGACGCGGCAGTCGCTCTTGTACGCTATGCTCTCAATGAGTTTCATTAAATCTTTCTTGATTACATAACGTGTATGATTGCAATAATTAAAATTTTTTAATTCGCTAGCATGCAAAACAACAAGTCAATATACAACGGGCAATCTAGAAAATTTTAGATGGATGCGACACAATCAAGGAGCGTGTAAACTCCTGTTGGCAATGATAGGGCGTCAACAAACATTTGTATGCTAATCCATGGGGCATTGTGAACACTCGCGAAGACTTTGTCGACCCAATTCCCGCGAGAATATGGCCTTTTTTTACAATCGCAATTGCAATCGCGTCGCGGCGCGTCCTCATCCTTGGAGATGAGCTTTTCATGCTTTATGCCTCGCGTGCAGGTAACTCGATAGTTCGGCGGAGCGATGCTATCGCGAGCATTCTTAGTGGGAGATTGCTCCTGATGTATATTAATCCTCGCGCGCGCTGCTGCTGCTGCTGCGAAGCCAGCTGCATTTATCATTTTCCCGTGTCTGTGTGTTTGTTAAGGTGTGGGCGGTCCGGTAGCTCGGCCTAACTCCACCGCGTCGTGAGGATCAAGTGTTGCATAGTATTGCTCGTCCCATTGTGTGTATAAACTAACTGTCACACTCGAGTTTTGAAATAAGCTAACTGTATATTTTTCCGACTGGTAATTAATGATTCGTATGGGGTTGAATCTGATGCATTTTTAAACCTTCGAGCGAGAACGAGTGTGAAAATAGAACGCGCTCGGCCGAAAAAACTAAACTATAGAAAAAAAAAACCCAAATGGATTTCTTGTGGCGGTATCATAACTGCAGGTATATTACACATCTGGACCTCGTTCGAGAAACTAATCGTCGCGTTAAAACAACGATTTATCAAAAATTTGCAATGAAGAGGCGTCAAGCCACGGTATTGTGTTCGTTGTGTGGAGCTGGGTGAGTTATCGCCGCGAAATCTCATCCCACGTAATCTAATTTGAGATAAGGCATTCAATCAAATATTCAGCAAAATGATTGATGAACGGCTTGGCGCGCGGATCGGTTCTGTGCGTATGTTACCGTGCCCACGCGCGTAAAAAGCGAGAAATAAAAGGTGAAAAAAAATAAAGAAGAGCGTTGTTGCGGGGCCGCAAGAGAGAGAGAGAGGATAAATTACAAAACCGATCTGGGATCTCTCATCGTCGCGCAGAAAGTAAAAAAAAAAGAAGAACCGTCAAACAAGTCTCTCACTCTTCCACTCGATATAGAGTGCAACAATCGGATGAAATATCGAAGCCTCGACGTCAGCAACAGCAGCAGCAGCAGCTCTGAAATTCATAATACCCCGCACACATACACACGCGCACACATGCAGCAATGGATCGCGGAGAAGAAGGCCATTATGAGTGGCACATTGGAAACGAAGAAGAGGACGACGAGGACTACGACGAAGACGAGCGAAGGTAAGGCAGGTATAAGCACCTTGCGAGGACGTCCGGCCGCGATCCGTGAGTCGTCAGTGAGCGCAAAACGACCGAGAGAAATTGACGAGAAAGAGCGGGATGTAACAATGAGAGGAGAGAGAGAGAGAGAGAGACCCCCTCGACTCCGCACGGCCCTATGAATTATTCATCGAGAGCCACTGCCGCCGCCGCCGTTGCCGCTGGGGATTTTAATGCGATACACTGGTTGAGGCGCGCCAGTTTATACTGAATAAATCGCCTGATTGACCGGTGGCAGGGTGGCGAAAGACGCGGCCGCGCGCACCAAAGAAAGCCTCATACGACGACGACGACGACGACCCACTACCTCGAAAAACTCGATCTCACAGCAGCAGCAGCAGCTCATATACTTTGTTTGTTCAATATGACTTGCGCCCAACTCGAGCGCACACATCCGCCAGTGATTGATGTCGTGTGAGACACCGTACTTCGCACTACATACAGGTGTGTGGACCTTCGAACAGGAAAAAAAAAAACGTTATTTTTCCAGTCGAAGCGTTTTCTCGTTTGTCAAGTATATGTACATTCAACTTCAACGCACGTGCTAGCTATTCAATATAGAAGAACCTTGGAAGACGAGCGAGTCAGCTCGCGTTTGAAGCATTTGACTAATTAACGATGTGCGAACTCGCACTGAAAGTGAATTTAATGCATAATTTATCCGCGCGCGGTCAAAAAATAAGAGTAAAAAAAAGCGGATAAACCTCGTTGAAAAAGCCTCGAAGGGGTAAAAAAAAGAAGCGAGCGTTCTCCGGTATTCCGTGTTCGCGGAATCGCGTCATGCGCGACCTTGAGAATACAAAAAGGTTTTTCGCCGATCTCGGGTGTGTGTGTGTGTGTGTGTGTGTGTGTGTGTGTGTGTGTGTGTGTGTGTGTGTGTGTGTGTGTGTGTGTGCGAAAAAGGGGCGAGACGCGCGAGTGTCTGGTCACGAGGTGACGTTAACACTGCTGTTTTGCGGCAAATTACCATGAGGGCAAAAAGCCACGCATGCAGCAGCAGCAGCAGCACCTTTTATATATATAGACTACTCGGCAAACCTAATTAATACAGCCGCGCTGGACAGTTTATTATTTCTCATCGGAATTCACGATGCACCGCCGCGCGATCTGCCGCGTTGTGCCGTATATGGGCTTTTGCCGTTTAAGGCAAGAGCACGACCAACTGACCTTGGCCAACGTGCGATCGGCAAGGAGCAAAAATTTCGTTGAAATTGAGTCAACGTTTGCTCGTGCTCTCTTTCTCTCTCTCTCTCATTCAATTGATATCCGATCGAGTTCACTTGCACAGCTTTACTGTGTATTATGTTCTTGCGACTACTCGCTCTTTGGCGGGCGAGCGACTTCTTCTTCTTCTTCTCTCTTTTTTTTTTTCACGAGACATATTAATGTACTCCGAGAATGTCGTGAAAAACGAGGTTCCGCGCGATGCTGCGCGACAGAAACATAATCTTTTACTTCTTCGATACTATTGGTTCGGTGCACATAATTTACAATAAAAAAATAATTCGTATATGTTCGGAAACGGTAAACGTCATGTCGGTTTGTAAGATTGTATTTCCGTGAATTTTTTGACAGCGAGAAAAAAAAACGCAAGGGTAGAAAGTATGAGAAAAAAAGTTATTTTCTACGTGGCAACGTTTTTAGCTGCTGGCATTTCTCATGAAGAATCCTGATGCGAGAAATCCACAAAGCCGACTGGCAGCAGTCGCGGCGTATCTCCGCTCTCTCTCTCTCTCTTTCGGCGGATTCACAATCGAAAGCATTTTCGCGAGTGGAAAAAAGGAGAAATCCGGCGGCGCGGCGAAGGAAAAAAACTTGGCTTGACGGAGGCTTCAGAAAGAGTAAGAGAGAGAGAGAGAGAGAGAGAGAGAGAGAGAGAGAGAGACGGTGGCGGGCTAGACGCGTCAGGCTTATCTCCGCGAGACTATCTGCCATTACTCCTTCTCACGAAGCCCCGTCAACTGCGAGCGAGCGTCGATTGTGATGCTCTCTAAGGCGAAAGTGCGCCTGTATATACGACAAGCATTTGAGGAGGACGCTGAGAGAGAAAAGAGAACCTCGCACCTAAGAGGATTAGGCTGCTCATCGAGAAATCACGGGATGACGTTGACGATCCGACACACACACATTATACACACACGAGGATTCCTCCGCGTACGCTATTGTGACAATGATGATCGACATTCATGCGAGATTGATCGAAAAAACATGATGCTCTACAGAAACCAAACTTCACTTCTCTCGCTCCTTACGACTATTAATCTTCGGACGTACGTGTTAGTATATTACCGTGAAACTTTTTTTTTTCTCTTGGTGTACGTAGTAACACAATGATCTAATCGAGCGTATACATGTTTTACATCTTGACGAGTGACGTTGACGAAAGTTTTACAACAGCAAAAATATTTTCACAAGCTTAATTTCGTTTGCCGAAATTACGTAACCGCAACGAAGTATGAAAGAAAAAGAAACGAGACCAAAATTCTTTCATTAAGATATCCAGTTAAAAATGAGAGATAAATTACACTCCGTATGGCATTCTCGCGCGAGCGCGCACTTTGAGCAGGTCTTTGCTTTTCGATTTTTTCGCTCGTTACTTTTTTTTCTTCATCCTCCTCCTCCTCTTTCGTGTGTCCGCGAGCGGTGTTTGCATCTCGCGTATAAATCTTCCGCACACACACTTGACTTTATACTCGCGCGTCGCTAATTAATCACATTTATTAGGTTATTATCAAAAAACGAGCTACTCCCTCCCCCCGTGCACACGATGGAACACCTACTTCATCATGCAGTTATCTGGTCAAAAAGCTAATTTTATCCTCGGTTGGTTTGCCTTTTCTGCTCTCTCTCTCTCTCTCTCTCTCTCTCTCTCTCTCTCTCTCTCTCTCTCTCTCTCTCTCTCTCTCTCCCGCTGGCGTCCCAAAAATCAACGTATTAAAAAAAAAGAAAGAGAGAAAGAAGGGCGAGCGTCGCACAATGAATATAGAGAGGAGAAAAGAGAGGCAGCACACGGGAGATTATTTCGAAGAAGTCGAAACTAGCCTGTGTGTGCTTCGATCCCCGATATCTGTAGGAGCCGATCAATTAATTATCAAGCGACCCGCCGCCGTCGCCGTAGGGACGATATACACCTGTGTATGTGTATACATGTATATACTCGAGGAACCACTAAAGCCTTCCCGCGTTCTTTCTCCCCTGACTGGCAGAAAGAAAGGGAGCGCACAGGAAAAATATTTACATCATTGTATCTCACGCACGCGAGAGAGAAAGAGAGAGGCCAGATTTTTTTTATTCTCGCTCTATCTCTCGTCTCCTCGTTTCGATTACGCGTTCAAATTTATCAGGGCTTATTGCTGGCTCTCTCGATTGGCTCAGCTGAAAATTGCTTTGCCTCCAAACGCGATCCTCGCGCGCGCACACATATTAAATTCCTGTAACAATGAAATGCTACAAGTACAGGCGTATAACGATGCTTTTATATATCTGCACGTATGCGTGAATTCATTATCGCGACATTGATTTATATTCAATCAGCTATACAGATGTTTCAATCGGAATATTATATGTTTATCGTGTGTTTTCTAATCAAATTGAAAATTTATTCCAGCGAATATACCTTTGTCGAAATTGTTGATTCTCATTAACGGATTATCCTCTGCAATGACGCGACGATTGCATTCGTGCCGTTACACAAGTGTTGTACGCGTGAGAAGATTTTTTTTTGTCATTCTATTGATACAGCGTGACAAAGCATCGAAAGAAATCAAAGCTATCAGTCTGTTCCAAGACGTTTAATTGGGCCAAACGTACTACGAGGCGAAGAACAAAGCGATCATTCAAACCATTGCTGTCACTATTTGTATTCGTCAATGTTTCGGAGACTCTAATCTGTTTCGTTACATACTGTTTTCTATTGCGTTGTACATTCACAAAACTATTTTCTCACATTAGTAAATATAGCGATAGTTTCAATGGTAATTTATTGCGACAAATGTATGCTATTTTTCACCTAACTTTCTTTTTTAGGAGAAAAAATGTTACAAACGACAGGGCAGAAATGAAAAAAGAACTCTTTCATTCACCTCAAGTACTGTGATGCTGTTGCAAAGATTGGAAAAAAGATATTTAAAAACATTTAGTTTTCGAAAAAGCATTATCCAACGTAACTCTGACATCAGTGAATCCCGATAGCTATGCCGTCATAATATGCAAATTCAAAGTCAATCTCGGCTCTCTCGCGCGCTCGGAGAGAGAGAGAGAGAGAGAGAGAGAGAGAGAGAGAGAGAGAGAGAGAAGAGAAAGCAGTGCACGCACCGACACATATCACAGGTCTTTTGAGGCGTTGATGCCGAGAAAAATGAATGAAATAATGAAGGACGGGAAAGGAAGAGGAGAAGTAAAGAAGAAAGAAAAAGAAAGAGTCTGCGAGAGAAGACGAGAAAGAGAGACGGCTTTTAATAAATCCTTGGCAGCGTATTTACGCGAAGAACAATTAGTTCTCGCGAGTGATTACCATACAGTGACGCCAGAGCAGAATAATTACCGTGTCATGGCGCGGCGCGAATCTCCTCTCGAGCTCGAGCGTCAAGAAAAAAGCGAGAGCAACAGCAGCAGCAACAGCACCAGGTGGATATCGAGACACGCGCGGCGGCGGCGGCGGCGCCCGAATGAATAAAGGAAAAAAAAATGTTTGAAAGAAGCGAGCGCCGCCTTCGCGTATCAACGCCGAATTATTTCGCCTCGCTTCCATCCGAGAAGGAGGCGCGTTGGGACCCGTTAACATTTCTTATTTAATTGAGCGAACTCTTGATACTTTGGAATTTGTTGCTCTTAAAAAAGTATGCTACGAGGTTGCGTCAATGCAAAAAAAAAAAATATATAATAAAAGAAGAAGAAAATATCGTTTAACACCGATATACGCTTGTCCCTCTTTTTTTTTTGTCTCGTCGTCGGAAATTCCAGCAACATTATGCTCAATTAAGGTGACGAGATTTTTCAATAATTTATAAACGGCCACGTACCTGCACTGTCAACTATTTTTCAAATGTCAAACGAGAGAGAGCAGCCGCGATAATCGTTTCTGATTCAATTCCAACTTTTTCCTTTTTACTTATTATAGCTGCCTGCTATTTTAGCAGGCGGCGTAATTATACTTTGCTCTTGGTCGAAAATTAATGTATCGACTGACCTAATTATCGACTCATAACTTGCGCTATATATACTCGACATTTTAACGTCGACAAGCGCTAACGTCGTTCATTAAGTACATTATCGACATTTTTGACACTTTGAGATAGCTTTACTCTATTAAGAAAAAAAAGTCCTTTATTAATGATCGCGGGCTGTGACAAGGCAAGTAGTGCACCTAAATCTTGCCGCTCACGTGTTTATTTCCAAACGACATTAAATTAATCGGCAACGTAATCAATTTTATTTTACAGCATGTCAGCATGAAAAGTACAGCCGCAATTCTTCGACATCGCGAAATATTTAATATAATCTCTCGTGAAACAAAAAAAAAATAACAGCACACTCGAGATATACTAGCTCGCCGAAGTGCAATCAGCCGCGAGAGCATGCAACGGCAACGGCAGCAGCAGCAGCAGCAGCAGCAGTCGTCATTTAATTAAGGAAAATTTCGAGTACGCGCGCGGCCTGATTAAACGTACATAGATTCTCATTAACGATCGGTGCTCTTTCTCTCTTGGGTTGCAGTTTAAAAAAAATCGAGAGAGAGAGAGGTTCTCCGCGATACATATACAGGTATGGCGCTCGTAAAGAACAACACGATGCCTTTTGCGATTCCCTTCTCGCACACATACACACGGAAGGCGTGGCCCACTATATATACTTATTCGCCTGCTTGCTAGCGACGAAACAAGAAGCCGCCATACAGCGCAATCTTTTTCTTCTCTTATTTATATATACATAAATATCTCGTAAATAACGCTCTCCCTGGATAATCAGCACCGATTATAATAACCTATAGCAATCCAATTTGGCCGCAAAAATTAGTTAACGCAAAGCGGCCTTTTCAACTCGTCCCTTTATATTAATCTACTGTACTGCCCGGCGACTTCTCGTTTCTCGCATTGGTTCTTTTCTTTTTATTTCATCTCGGCCTGGCCGCTTCCGACGAGAGCCAAATTATGCTCAGCTGGATTTATATGTGTCGAGTTTGAAAGCGCGCGCGCGCGTGTATGTGTGTGTGTGTGTGTGTGTGTGTGTGTGTGTGTGTGTGTGTGTGTGTGTGTGTGTGTGTGTGTGTGTGTGTGTGTGCTTCCGCATTCCCGCATCAGCTTTTTATTCTCGATTGTAAAGAACGAATAAATTATGTAACGTCGTCTTTGTGACTATATCTCGCGGCTCTTCAAGTAGGTTTGACTGGAAACGTTGGTTAGCTGTGACACTGTTCGTCAAATTTAAAAAGAAACCCAGCCATGTGCCTCTCTCGAAACGATGTTGTAACAAAAGCACTCTTGGAATCCATCATATCACCGCGGTGATAGACTGAAAAATAAGGCCGAGAGAGGGAGAGATTATACACGTTAATATGCGTGCGAAATGGGCAAGCAACATCAGCGGCACAAGGCGTTAATTTAATCCGCTGTTACGCTTGGCATGACGTTTGCAGGCCCGCAGCAGCAGCAGCAGTAGGATTCATCACCGGCGCAGGGCAGACAGATTATTCCATTTGCGCGTGCGGACTATGAGTGGGCATCAAGCCGCGAAAAGAGCTTGCCCCAAGCACGAAATTCTCTCTCTCTCGCTGTATGGACGAGCGCGAGTTTTGGGGCTAGTCGGTACTATGCGAATATAGCTTGGCAGTAGCACATCAGCTACGTGCTCCTTTTATACCGCGAATGTATAATGATGATGCTTATACGTGTGTTCGGTTTACAGCAGCCAGCAGCTGCCAGCGAGTACTAATTAACGGATTTTGCCTTGCCTCCGTTAATGCAATTAGAGAAGTTGTTGCTGTTGTCTTTCTTCTTTTTTCTTTTTACCTCTCCCATCTGCGCTCTCTTGCGCTAATCGTGTTTGACGCTCGGCTAATGATTCATATATATGGCTATGCGAGAGAAAAAATCAGTTTAGTTTCGACAGATTAAAACTCCTCTGTTCGAACTTTCGAATAATCGACTGTCGTTTTGTCATTCCGATACGAAACATTGTATTCGTAAAATGACATACGTATAGCGTAGTTTCGTCCGTGTAAAATTGCCAGCAATTTGGTACTTGCGTATTGTACAAAAGCATCCACGCCTCTATTGAGGATGCGTTTGCCCTTGTCGAATGGTCATCTGCGACAATCTCCATTAAATCGAACTGAATTTAAAGCAATTGGAATTTATGAGTCATAATATTCATGTGATATGCCAGGGGCATCCGAAGGTCAATAATAACAAGTAATAATTAAAAATTTCGAGCACGGAAGGACGTGTCTCTGCATAACCCACTGACTTAATTGTTTGGGTCGAATTCAATTGATAGCTGTCGAATATTAATAAATTCGGCTCTGCTCGATTTGATTCGATTGTTCGTGGCGGAGTTGTATTATGTCGGCGATGATTTTCTCGAGTGTGTCGACCGCGCACATATACGGGCTTGGCGCGCGTGAGGATCGAATTAAGTCTTAAACCGTCTATTACGTGCGACGTAAGGGTTCGTGAGCACGCGTTAGCTTGCTAACAAGGGCGGTGACACTATACACATATATAGAGATGCGTGTGCATGCGTGAGCATACGTGCGGGTGCTGACAATCCGTCGTGTGCTTGTAGCCGTAGCTCTCTTTGACTTTCGTGAATTATACACGTGAGACATCGGACGACTGTCTCGCACTGTCTTTTATGTCTTTGTTATAGCGCCTCCTCGATGCATATACGCGCTTATATTTATGGAGTGTTTTGAACGAACGCCTCATGGGCACCGAAGCTCGGCTGCGGCCATTTGAATATTTATCGCCTCCGAGGGATAGTGCAAAGTGAAGAGAATGATTTTCGAGTAAATAATGGCTTTTCGAAATTTATTGCGCGATGGATTATATCGTTATTTATCGCTCGCTGCCTCATTTCGTATAATAACGACGACGACGAAAAAAGAGAGAAGCTTTTTTTTTTTCTTCAACTTACACAGCATCGCGCAAGCCCGCGCAAGACAAATATTATCGCGCGCATTTAAGATTCAGCTGTATTAGAATATGCCTCTGGGAGGGGGATTAATGGTCCTTCACAGCTCAACTCTCTCTCTCTCGAAACGTATATACATTCTGTCGTGGCAATTTTATTGCATTCGCGCTCGTAGTCAATAATCGTAAATTAATTTCTCTATATGCACAGCATATTCGAGAGAACGCCAATAAAAATGCGCGCATATTTATCCGCAAATAATATGGCAGCGAGAATGGCTTTTCCTTAAATGCTGAATAACATTAGCGTCGAATAAATAGCGCTTAAAACAAGCGGATCTAACGAGCTTATCGAGCTGAAAAACAAAACAATTTTTTATTTTTCGTTTGGTTTTTTTTTTTCATTTCGTCCGATAATGCGTTGCAAGTTAATCCGCGCGCGTAAAAACTTTATTACAAATATTTCCAAGATTACGCCGAGGATGCTTCGCGTCGATTGCCGCGAGTGTAAATGCGCATTACACGTAAATGGGAAAATTCTTATCAAAAGCTGCAGTCGCTCTTCGCAGTCTGCTTTTTTTTTTTTTTTTTTTTTGGGGGGGGGGGGGGTTTAATT
>JAWWMK010000021.1:2156618-2177942 GCA_035047105.1 Galeopsomyia nigrocyanea | reverse complement strand
TCAAAAAGAACAGGAAAAAGGTCCGGAAGCCTTAGCATTAAAAAAATTTTTTGCCATTCTAGACCCCAGAAAAGTGTGTTTTTTTTAAGGATTTCGTCATTTGCGTTGGATCGATCATTTTCGAGCGTTAATACGCAGGGATGATTACGTAATTAGAGGCAAGTTTTCAACGTAACCACCGATTGGCAAATGTGTATCTGTCCGAGCAGCATCCGCGATATTGGATAAACGTAAAATAAAAATTTATTAGCCCGCCATGGGCTTATTTGTTATTAAAGTTCCAAAACCACACGAGCCGATAAAACGTAAGTGCAGCTACCTTGTTAGTAAGCCTCAATAAACATGTATACCGAGTGCTCTCGACAGATTTTTTTTTAATTTTTAATATAATACGGCCTGCGCGAGACCGCAGGCTCGTCGGGGAATCCTCGATCGAGAGAGAGAGAGAGAGAGAGAGAGAGAGACAGAGAGAGAGAGAGAGAGAGAGAGAGACAGAGAGAGAGAGAGAGAGAGAGAGAGAGAGAGAGAGAGAGAACTACATCGAGAAAGTTCAACGATCCCGTTTGTTCCCATTGAAATGCATCGACGTGTACACTTTGTATATTCCGCGGTTAGCCGAAAATTACTTCGAATTCGGAAGATGGCACTTGCGGTTTCTTCATCCGCGCGCGCGAGCTAAAGTAGTCACGCAAGATAGTTACTACTGCCGCTGACCATCTTACGAGTAAAGCTCGAGTGTTTACATGTGTACGTTCAAGTGCAACTTGAAAATTCCACGAAAAATTGGAATTTCTCGAATTACACAAAAAAAATTTTTTATTTCTGCATGCGAAAATTGTGCAACTATTTGGATTTTCGACGCCCGTTAAATCTGCGTGGTGCCTCTCGCAGTTTCGAGCGATTCCCAATAAAACGACGATTAAAAAGTCATTTTTAACGGATCAGAAACCCATTTGTGTATGTCACAAAAACTGCAAACTAAACTATGCCAACCAATTTAAAAAAAAAATCCAATTATCACAAGGTTATTCTCAACAAAAGATCCTTTTGATCCTCATTCCCCGACGCTTATGTAATTCTCTCTACTATCAATGCGGAGTGAAAAAATAAACATACGAAGCCGCAACAGCAATTCGAAGAAAGTATCTGGTCGAATCACGTGGCTGTAATAGATAGTGCAGCAGCATCAGCCCCGTCAAACGAGAATCCCCGAATTAGAAGGCGGCCGTAACGTCATCTGTCGCGAGGCATAACTAGCGCGCGACCAGTTGCTTCATCTCCATCTCTATGAGAAGTTCATTCAGGGAATCTGTGGTGCATCTGGCAAACGTTATATACCCGTGGTGTTTTATGAAGGCGCGCGTGCAACGTACCCTCCATTCTCATATTTTCGTGTTTGGTCGTGATGTGTAGGCGCTTATTCGTCTTTTTTTTCTCCAATTTTATTTCAACCACTTTGCCGCGCGCAGCGAATATCCGTCTGTGTAAACACCGCGAGAGAAGAATGATGAAAAGTCTTGGAGGAAGTGGCAAATTAACACGTATAAATAGCGCGTTTAGATGCCACGTATATATATAGAAATATAACGGCGCATAGTTGCGAAAAGTTTAGTCGTTCGACAAATTTTAGTAGGTGCTCGATCTAACGATAATTTCTGCACCTGATTCGATAAATTTATTAGGAATAACACGTCGTAGATATCTGCGGGAAGAAGCAAATGTTTTGGCCCGAAGTACATGCTAATATAGCCTCGGGGCTGCAAACTTTATCTCGGAAATCGCATAATTTATTGAGTCAAAGCCAGTGAGTCGATGATACCTGCGGAGAGAGAAAGAGAGAGTGGACAAGGAAAAAAGTAGCTGGACCGCGTGGCTGGTTGAATTTATACCGGCTACGTTCGGCAAATTCGGTAATCCGTCTGCTTCGACGTCGAGCCACGGGGCGTCTCGAAGAAATCTTGCGAAAGGATTCCCCAAGCGCACGGCGCTTTCGCAACCGTATCCACACACACAAAAGTTGCTTCGGTTGATCTTCCTTTTTTTTTCTTTTTTTTTGGAGAATCAAGGGGACCTTCCTTTCGAGGCTCGAGGAACGAGGTCATTTCTTTCGGGGGATCGTTTCGGCTCGGTGTTTATGTCATTAGTCGCTTATCGATCGCTCATAATCGCGTGTATTAACATCGTGTTATTTTGTATTTAGCGAGTGCTCCATCTTTATTTCTCGCCTTTTTTTTGCTCTGGCGTGCGTTTGATTAATGGCTTTTGAAAAGAGAAACCGTTTGAGTTTGAATATTATCGGAAACGCAATCGGTTTTTGGCGACATCGTCTCGGTTTTATTTGGGCGAGCGAGGCAGCGATAGATAGCGATCTCTCTCAGAGTCTGGATTTTTCGGATTTTATTCAAAAAAATTTTTTAGCAGACAGCAAAGAGAGTATGGGGTGTCTCTTGTTGGTCTTGGCAATCTGGCTCAATCGAGAGAGAGTGAGCCCGCGTGCCGAACATAGCTGTGCTCGCTATATCGGTCGGGAAAAAAAAAATAAGAATAGAAGGTATGAAAAAAAAGGCCGCGCTAACAAAGAGTGAGAGAAAAGGGACTATGCCGAAATCATGAAGTCCTCGTTTTTTTTTTCTATTCGCTACTGCAGCTCCGGAGAGCTCGTTTGATCGTTGGGAACTCTCCTCGAGCCTGACGAATCTCTCCCAACACGACTAACCAAATATCCAATTGATTGTATGAGATTGCCAATTGGACACGCCGACGTCGCCAGTCCCCGTGGATTATTTTATACCCCTTTTTTTTATTTCGAGCCGCCACGATCCTCCAACGAAATATCAAACTATACTCGCGCGGTTAACATAAAAATGCATGTCGCTAAATTGTAACGCCAGCTTGAAAAATGCGAGCTGCGAGGGTGCGAGCCTCGAGAAAAGTGCCGAGGTAAAGGTGAGAACGTGAGTGCGGCAAGGCTCACTTATAATAATACCCAGGTCCAGCAAGTCTGCTATGTGTGTGTGTGTGTGTGTGTATATGCAATACAGTGCTCTCACTCTCACTCTCTGCAGTGCCTGTGCAGCGAGCTCGGGCTATCGGTATAGAAGTCCTATAATCACCGGACATGCGATTACGGAGCCGCAATGAAGAGGAGAGAGAGAAGGCTTGTATGCGTGTTGTGTTCACGCGCGCGAGCGCATATATTCTTGCGCCTCGCTCGAGCTCGGATGGACGGCCTCTCTGAAGGACAGACGGCCGGATGGACGGAGTAATTTAACATTCGGCTGAATTAGTTGATTAACGCATCTTTGCGATGCGTATCGCTTTGGCCTTTCGTGGTCTGCCCTTCTTCTCTTTTTTTTATTTCAACTCTCTCCAAATTTTTATCGAACGCTTGACTTATAGCCTAGTATTTTGGGTACCTTTCGCGCCATGTGTCGGTCGCAACACAGGGCGAAAGGTGCGAACTTACACGTGATTTTTCGCGCGACGGACTGACAGTTTAAACACCAAGCGCGAATAATCAATGGATTCACGCGTTTGATGCGCTAATTTACGGGAATTTGGCCGGACGCGCCCGCGCTCCAACGCAATAAAACCCTCGCACTGCTAATAAGACTTGTTGGCAGTTGACTTGCAAATGCGGGCCTTCGAATGAGAAAGTTGTTATTTTCGGGGAGCCTCTTTACCGTTAAATCGTTGTTTCGCTCTTCTTTTTCTTCTTCTTATTCTTTTATTTTCTCTTAGCCAGCTGAACATTATATTTGTTTACCGACGTTTCTGTTCGCAGAAAAAAAAATATTATACGCTTGATTCAACACATTTAATATAAATTACGGGTGTATACCGTATTATAGCCAATTAAACATCAGCGAAGCGAGCGAGCGAGACTCGCGCGAGTTTATTAAAGTGGTACAAGCACAAACGTTCACGAACGAGTATAATTGAGTAAAATCACTTTATGAATCAATCAAATACGCACTTCGTAATAGCACATTATTATTCATCGTAATTGATGTAAGCGCACAATAACAACTATATAAGCAGCTAGACATTTAATTGAGCGATCGTGCAATACTCGCGCATATACATCATAATACAGTAAAATATAAATAGAGATGATTATTTTTTTCGATCCGCGTGCCATCCGAGCGCTCGCGAGAAAATGATTGCCGATTGAGACGTTATACCTATAGTATAGAAGAAGCATACATAGTACGCATGGCTTTCAATTATGTGACCTCGTAATTTCCACGGCACCATAATAATGCCAACATCCTATAAGGAATGCAAAACGCCCAAGCCTCCATGCGAAATCACTTTGTTCCAGTGAAATTACGCGCCTCGAGTACATACGCTTCGTTGCAAGCCATTGTTATTTCGCAATCGAGTCGACAGTGTTGTTTTTTTTTCTCTCGTCTCTCTTTGCGCTGCAGTGTAATAATCGAAAAATCGAGAAAATTACACGCCGAGAAATTGGCTATACGTACGTCGACTGTCACACAGAGAAAAGAAGTAGGCTAACGCGAAGTTGACATCGTGCTGAACAAAAAAGTATACACGTATACTTGCACGTGCTCGTTTCTTACAATATGACAATTTATTCACGCGCGTTAATTCGCATCTCCGCGAGCTCGTTCCCAGTGTGATATATGTATACGCGCGCACACATATACGCAATCGTCAAACGTTTATTCCGCGCGTGGACTTTCTAAAGTTGATTTTTTTTGCCGATGTACATATACTTGAATGGCCATACCGCGGAATTGCGTGCGCGTTCAATTAAGCATCACTAAAATGCGCATGATTAAACCATTGTCCACGTTTATATTGATCTGGCTTTCCTTTGAAAAGCATGGATAATGGAAATCCAACGTGATTTATATTCCGATGATGAAATTCTTTGCTCGACCAAACTATGTTTTTTTTCTTCTTTTTTTTTCGTATACGTGAATATCGATTTCTCTTCAATCAAGTAATGAACTTGCAATCTTTAGAAAAGCTCCGATGTATAGTGTGCACTAGGCGTTATAAAATTCCGATGGATAAATTGAAAGTTATTGTATTTGCACGGCGTTAAACGGCCGCGACGAATTGAAAAATAAATTTTCTTTCTTCCGATATGGTAACTTTCATATTCTACGTGTGATCAGTCGTTTTGATGACTTCCAATACACAATTATCTTAAATATTGGTTATAGAATAACTTTGTGCTGATGAGACATGTATAGCTATTATGACTTGACTTTCTCTACAACACTCGGCATACGAAGCGTTATTACCATTACAGTTCAGTTCTTTCATTTGATCTTACTATATGCATATTCGAAACGCATAAATATATTTTACCTAAAGCGTGCTTCCACCATTTTATTTGATTGCGTTGTTGCGTAAGCTTTCTCGAACGCTTGTAATACAGAAAAGCAATTCCCAGATAAATCTTGGGATAAAAACTTTTACTCGAAAAATTATTGCGGTTGCTATATGTTATTATATAGATAATACGTGGTCGGCAATAAATTAAATTTCCTCCGAATTCGAAAGGAGATTCTAAACTTGGCAATTATATATCTATGATGAATGTGATAGTTTACTAATATGAGCTACCGGAAATCTTGAAATACGTTTTCAATAAATTAAAACGATTTATTACGTTGAAATGTCAATGATTATCAGCTTATAAAAAGCCATTATTTTCAATGTAATATTTAAAAAACTGACCGTATAAACTGAGTATTGAGTGTTCGGAGTACCATCAACTCCATCTATCCCCAACCGTCGAAACTAAAGCGAGTCCGTCTATATAGTCCCATAAAAAAAAGAACCACGGAGTTCCAAATAAAGAAATACTTGTTTACGAGTTGGCTTCGAAAAGCCGAAAACGATTCAAAAGCTAGTACGACGCGCGGGGTCCCTACATCATCCGTCGAGACCGACGCAATCTCGTCCGCGGCTAATTCGGCTGTCAAACTTCAGAAACGTCTGTTCTGTGCGCGCGAGCAACAGCCTCCATAACAAAGCCAATTTACAGCCGAACTCCACGCCTATTCCGGAATATCATTCATGTGTATGTGTGTGTGTGTGTGTGAGCGGCGCAGCCAAGTCGCCATGGAATTGAAACTCTTTCCCTCCTCGCGCTGCTGCGTCTTCATTTTTCCCCCGAGGGCTTTGAAAAAAAAGATAAATAAACAGATGGGTGAGCTGCACGCGTACGTTTCACACGGGAACCCGTTCGTGGTATGCGCCGATAAAAATATTGGGATCATCACGAGAGTGCGATGCGTTCCCCGCACGAGGATATCGCTTTTCACGGAAACGCCCGTTCAATTTGCCGCTAACGTACTGTGTTTTGCTAGGCCTCGCTGCTGCTCGTGGGATCGCAAACTTTGTATAGGTTTCTTCGCAATATTCGCGTCGTTATCGACATCCCGCTTTAATTACGCTTGTTCGGAGGTTGAGAATGTATTCGTCAAAAGATTTTTATAATCATCGAGTATATCATGTAGAATTATTGTGAAGCTCGGAAAAATTGTAAAGAATTTTTTTTTTATCTTTTGCTAACGGTCCATTAAGGTCTGTTTGAGGTTCTCATCACACCTCAATCACATGATAAATAAAACTCGTGTACACAATATCATTAGCCCAAAGATGATATTTTATTGACAGAAATGATTAACGCAAAGAGCAAACAGAAAAGACAAACCGCCACGGAGGTTGTTCACCTCGTATAACGTCTTGCTCTTTTCGCCGCGTTTTCTCTCTCTCTCTCTCTCTCTCTCTCTCTCTCTCTCTCTCTCTCGGCTCGTTTAAAAAACGCGCGCGCGAGCCGATTCTCGAAGGTACACAAGACGTTACGTCAACTAGAGATAAGAAGAGTGTGCGAGCCGCGCACGAGAGACGAGAAAACGGGGAATATATATAGAGAGTTGAGAGACGATGCGTACATTCGGCTTTCGGGAAAGTAAACAGCCCTACCCGTCAAACGTGCTTTGTCGTCCAGCCAGCACGCACGTATAAGTATACGCACGCCACACCGGCGCTCGCGGAAATTTGTTCAGGTCCGATGTGCCAGTCGCGATCCTCTCATACTATCTATAGGAGAAAGAGAATGAGGTACCACATCCTGCTACCAGTTGGAAAAGGATGATGCCTGTAACGTACGATCGCGCACGCCTCTGTTGATTTTCGTTCAAAGTTTACTATGCAATATTGCAGTTTATCGAGCGTGTAATGAAGGGCTAGTTTAGAGCTAATTGGATTTTGGCAATCGACTACGTAGAAATTGCAAACAAACGTCTGTTGAAGCGTGTACAAACTTCGAAATTTGTTACAAATATAATGAATAATTTATTATGTACGTTTATTTTATATACATATATATATATTTCATATGACAAACTGCAAATTAAAATGCTAATAATACTTTTATATTTCTTGCGGACACGCCATAACAATTTGCACGAAAAAAATGTTTTAAATACTTTGGGTTAGAGTAATTTCTAAGAATTAGCACCTCGGACAGCTGTAAATACCTTGGACTTTATAATTAGTGCGAAGCTGTCACTGCTTTATGGAGCATGAGATTACTTCTGAAATGGTTATGAGAGTACAAATGCGAACGAGGAAGAATTTTTAAAAGGCCTCGAAGGACAAGACAAATTATCTTCTCAACATATATCGACGAGTTGAATGAATTTTAACGGCACGCTGCTCTGTAATGGATATTGAAAATTTCTTTTTAAAAATCCCTTCGAAGATACGACCCGCTACGACTACAAAGTGACCGCGAACGATTCTTCATACGTATACAATGACTTCAGCCAGCCAAATAAAATTTCAAGTAAATGATACTTTAAAATACATTACTTTAAATGTTTTTTACGAGAATTTCTCTTTGAAGTCAAAGGTATAAACTATAAACATTGTTCTCTGCTTTAGAACATGTAATCAAATTAAATTCAAGAATTTTTACTACAGCATAAGTTACTTAGAATGTTGTCTATTTACTTAATGAGATTCTCTAACAAGGTGTATATTCTATAGTTTTCAGGGCAATTTTACCACAAAAAAATTGTTTATTTTTAATGGAATTAAAATCGGAAAATTGTGTTATTTCGATTTGAAGAAAATGTGATGGTTTCTACGGAGGCTGAATTTGAAAAATACATTATCAGAAATTGATTTTTCGTATGGGAATGCATTGTTAAAAAATTCCAAACCAAAAAGTTAGATAAAGTGCCCCGCTCTCCCCTATAAATTGACTACAAAAAAATTGTTGATATAGAAAACTAGTCATAATTATATCTACATTAACGCAAGGTGATCATAAAAAATTAGGAATCTACTATTTAGTAATCTTTCTAAATAGAAGTAATTTATTGTGGACAAATAATTACCAATGTATTTGTATTCTCTGTGGAATTCCCTAGCTAGTTTACCAGTATCAGTATGTAAACTAGAATATTGATAAAAGAATCTTTCCTACTTTTCGTTGTTTAAAGAAACTATATAACTATGGTATAACAAATATATTATTAAACTATTTTTCAAGGATAATTCTACTTTTGTTGAGTAATTGAATTAATATTCTATTAGTGTAATACAAGTAAACACAATGCGTACCCTTGTTGCAATTAATAAAAATGATATTTTCAAAGTAGTTCCTTCCGCGACTTCACAACAGATTGCAGAATGAAATCGTAACAGCTATATAAGACAATTTATTATAAATTTACTTAAATTTAGCTTTATTTTTGTATTAATTAAGTTATAATGTATTAAAATATTACATTAAGGAAATTAGTTTTCGTAAGGTAATATATTGAATAAGCGCTGTAAAAGTGAAATTCAGTATCACTAAAAATAATTTCTTCAAACAGATATTATAAAGTCAAAGAGCTCTGAGAAATTCCGTCGAACTAAAGAATAGAAGAACACAGAATGACCGGCAAAAAATTGGAAAAGTATATTGGGTACGGAATAGCAATCTTATCGAAAAATCGAGGAAAAAAATCAGGTGATCGATCAAGCGAGAGTTTGAAAAAATGGAGTAGCGAAGATGAAGTTTAGCCGAGCGAAGATGATGAAAAGCCAGACGCAGTTCAAAAGGATCCCTCGAGGGATAACAAGAGATGATAATTGTAATTCAATGAGACGAACCGAGAGTGACGGAGGAAGGTAGGATAGGTAGGAGAGGAGTGCGAGAGTCGATATATGTATGGCGGTGCAGAGAACGAAACACAAGCCCCACGGACTGGCAAAAGCGGCATCGGCGCTGTCACACCTTGCGCATCATAAGGTTTCACGCTTCCATGAAACCGGTAAGGAACTCTTGTTTTCTCGCTTCTTGGGCCCACGATGAAAACGCTTTGTCAGATCGTCTTGTGTGCCGATATACGTGTACGTACTCGTGTTGCCGCTTATGTACGCTGAAACGGTGAGAAGAGCTGTGGCAAACGAAAATTTGCAATTGACACTTTTTTTTTCTTTTACAGTGGCTACTTAATCGTTCAATGTATATCTTAATCTTATTCGTGTTACTTGGTAAAAATATGATTAATTTGAAATTTTATCACAATTATTAGTTTGATGAAATTTTAATGTTTAAAAAAAAATTATAGAAGTAATAAAATTCCACTTTGCGGGAAAATTACATTCGCGGTGAGCGACTTATAATTAAAAACACTTGTTCGCCGGCCAACGATACGTGTATGTGTATCGAATTTTTTGGCCCTAACTAGTTCGATTAATCTATACAAGAGTCCTGAGATATATAGAGAACTAAAGTTCGCTTGAGTGTACATCTTGGATGCGTCGTGTAGCGTTACACGCTTCCTCGAACGCTGCTGCGCGGCGACGAAGCCGATCAAAACACCCTGTCAGCGACTTCTTGCGCTCCCGAGCCGCTCTCTCTCTCTCTCTCTCTCTCTCTTTCAATATTAAGTTGCGCCCACTTTCGAAACTGCCAAGGTTCTTGCCGATGAATCCCCTTCGCATCTACCTATACCTAAATATACCTGCATATATACTCGTGATTCAAAAGTTTCTTATACAAGCACGACAAGGTTGTTCAATTCCTTTCGATGTTTGATCATTTTTAACGATACATATTTTAGATAGAAAAATCAGAGTTGCTTATCGATGGATATTTTATGAGTAAACTGTTTTAAGACTACAAATAAATGTTTGAATAAGCTGTACTTACAATTAGAAGCTTTTAACAAATAAAAATCTCTTAATTATTTAACATGTTGAGGGCGGTGACATAAGGGCTACAGTTTTTATTTTTTTTTTCAATTTTATAAAATATTCAATGTTGATCGCGAAAAAACTATTTTAGCAATACATGAATATTCAAAAAACCTTTCGCCTGTCAGTTATTTTCTAAAAATTGAATATTCGCAGAGAAGTATTTCAAAATTTGATGACGTTTTAAAAATCGACAAAATGTACCGCTTTACCGTGTTGTAAATTATTCCAAGCAGATTAAAATAAGATTTGAAATAACATAAAATAAAATAAATTTTACGTCGGCAATAAATTTCTTGAAATTGATGGTAACACGAAGCGAACAGCAATAATCGAATCACAAGGTACATTAAAGCAGCACGCTATTCATCAAATAAAACAAACGTGAAATAGAGCATAGTGTAAAATTGTAGAAACATTTATCTTCATAAGGTCTCTCGATAGTGATTGTGGCAGCAAATTCGCGGAGTGTATCGACACACACACACACATAGGCACACAGCGAGAGTATGGTTCGAAGTCGCGCGGAGAGGTGCAGCGGAGCACACTGCACGAGTAAATTACACGAAGTCTTTTTCGTGGTAGAACGAGCTCGCGAGGCCTATATACCCTGCGCTCTTTGCTCGGTGTTCAATAGACTGCAGTGCACAGCTCGCCTTTTGCACTGGCCGGAGAGAATAGCACTGTGCTTTCTGCCCGGAGATTGCTCCGAAGATTTGTGACTCTTCGCGAATTGCCGAAGCGCCCTATAACCGCACACCCGAAGCAAAAAAAAAGGAAAGAAAAGAAAAAAAAAGGCCAAAGCATCTCTCACGTCGTGTTGGCTTTACGCGAGCATTGACTCAACGAGGCTCGCTCGCGTGCACGCATGTATGTATACGCTGTACGCCCACGCGCACACACAATAACCATCAGCCGATATATGCCTCCAACAAATAGACGGGCCGCTCATTGTCCGGCATAATAACTTTAACAGGGCATTACGCGCATTTATCATAAACTACGTTATTTACGAGCTACCGATGAGTCTCAAATGTTACTTTTATCTATACAGCTCGCGTGCATGTACTTCATAATATCCACGCGCATCCTGCCCATCATTTCAATTTCCAGCCTATTTTTACGTATTATTAAATTACGCGCTCGCGCAGTAATTTTTTTTCTCTCTCTCTCGCGGCGATGATGAGCTCGAAAACACGATAATTATAACAGCGTATTCCACGTTGATTTGTAAAATTACACAACTGCATATTTTGAATAACCGCTGGCTACGTGCAGTCGAGTCCGTTTAACAGTAAATCTAAGCGCGCGAGCTTTACTGTCGGTCACGGAATGACCGACATGAGACTTCAAACTTGATGATTTGTAGACCAACGTATATAAGCGTTCGATGGATGTTCTTCTGCGCGCTCTATGATGTAGCACACGCAATATATTCCTGCGCGAGCGAGGCTGAGAGAATGCTTTGCTCGCGCTATTGGTGTTTCTCCGCGGCTTTTCTAATTGAGAATCTTCTTTTTTATCGCCTCAACGTTTATTTTGCGAATGATTCATTTCTCTCTGCTTTTTCTTTTTTTATTTGCAACGTCTAAATTGCACGTGTCAGAGTAGCATGTGTGCATCTTGAACTCGTTACTTTAGTTTTTCATTCGCGTTTTTTAAAAAAGTTTTACATTTGAATTTAAAAAAAAATTGTTCCCTGCAAGTAAAAGAGTTTCTGAAAAAACTTTAAACGTGACTTTGCGAAAGTACCGAGCGAGAGAACCGCGTATATAGAGAGCAAGTTGGACTTGAAAGCAGCAACAATTGAAGGAAATGTATGACGAGGCCAGCCAGAAGTTGCATGAGTGTGTTGTAAGGTAGCGAGCACAAAGCTATACGGAAGAGGTCGCGACAGAAAATAGGGTCGCGAGTGTGGCCTTTCGGAGGTTGGGCCTGTAGTACGTAGCCGTCGAGAATGCCTTTAGGAATTTCGCGAGAGGGAAGTGACGAATCACGGCACGAGAGAGCTATGCACTGGCGCGCGGAATAGCCGCTAGTCGCATAATAGAAGAATGAGCTGTGCGCGCGCGATCTTGAAGTTTTTCTATACGCGGACCACGGTGGTTCCACACTTCGGTCGCTCGTACGTCTTAATGATTTACGCGCGGCTGTCGCGGCCGCGCCGCCAACTCTCTATCGCCGCCAGAAATCCCCAGCAAGCCTTTTTTTTTGTACACCGCGCGGCGACCGCAAAACCGAACTGCTCTTCTCGAAAAAAACCTTTCTTCGATAATTAAAATCGCGCTCATCCTGTTCAGCCGTCCTTTTTGCATATTCCTCCGCTCTAATCTAGTCGTAAAAGTGCGCTTTTATTGCTTTCCGTTTTTTTTCCGTTCAGCGACAATTTCGTAGAATACTCGTAAGTGGTTTGGTGTCTCGATAGACCACCAGATTTCTAAAGATTTCGTGGTTGGGTTTACGCTTTTATGCGAATTTTTTCCGGTAAAATTGCCTCTTTCTAAGTCCATAATTTATTATTTTTTTGTCTTTGAATCACTTGTTTTATGGGCTGATCGATTTTATCGGATTTTATGTTCTTTTGAATACATAATAATTCAAGATTAGGTCATTTCTTTTTTTCTGCAGGAAATTGGAAGATTTGTTGACATTTCTCTTGATAGTTTTGAAAACCGCTAATAGTCATTCGATGAACTCGTGACTAACTAAAATGTCACATCAAGTTTCCATTAGCTGCCAATCGTTGAATTATAATAAAATACTTATTTGAAAATAAACGTAGTCTATTTATTGTTCTTCTGAGGAACACGTTATCGATGGGAATTCGATACTAAAAAAAACTACAAGTGTAGTAACAAACACAACTTTAGGAACAGAGAATTTTTTCATATCAGTTTTAGTGCGCAACAAATCATTCAGTTATTTTCTCAAAAAGTAGCAACCCTTGGCGATCACATAATTATATCATCATACTTGCAGAACATAAAACATCGGAGCCAATAAAAAAGAGTAGGTACAAAGCAGAAGAGTAAACAATGTTTTATTAGTTTTCAGGTGAAATATTCGATGCCGTTATAAACTTCCAAACGACTTCCGCTAATGAAATAATCTGCCGATGAGTCAGTTCGGCAAAAAAAGGACAAATCCGCGGCTCCAAGACCAACAACAAAAGTGAGTAAGAAAAAAAAAGTCCCATACAATTTAACCTTAAACGTCAAAGCGAAGATTTATGATCCGAGCTAGAGGCCAAAGGAGGAGCGGTTAGCAGCCTCAGCAGCAGTGGAGAGACGAAGATTCCACTGACGATTTTCTGAATTCTCTCTCTGGCTAGGCAAAAGCTATAAAAGTACGGGAGCGGTAATTAAAAGGAGCGTGCAACAAGGATAGGTAGGAAGTGATTCACGTATAGCTATGGGGCGACGTTGGCGGGCAACGCGTGACCTGTCGCGCAACCAATCCTTTCTGCACGATATAGAAAAACACCACCGAGGGACGAGACGCGCCAGAGCAGACGCATCAGCGCCCAAGTAAACCTACGACGAGAGAGAGAGAAACTCTAGATGGCTTTCGCGCTACCGTATAATAGCCACTTTTACGTGTTTACTGCTTGTTTTATTGCTATTGGAAACTTGATGGGAGGTATAGCACATTGTGCACGTAATACAGCCGTCTCGACAAAATCACTTGCTTAACTGTTTTTTTTTTCCTATCTCTCTTCATAAGGAATGGAATATCTACGAGTCAATTTGCCAAGTAAAATGTCAGCACAGCCAAGAATCAAGAATATAGAAAAAGTCGGAGTCCTTGAAAAACCAAGATGATGCATGCTCCATATCGATTAATAACGCGAGACACAATGGAGTATACAGGTGTGTCCATTAGTCATCGCTGCTGATCGTTTCTCTTCCGCGAAAAAGGTGTGCAGCAAACTAAGCGTTCGTCGACGCGCTCGATTCTTCGCGATATTTCATCATTTGGGTTTCGAGGATGTATACGCGAGCGTATACACAGGTATGGATGTTGGTATTAGTAGAGATGGCTATTCGGGTATTAAGGTCAAAAATGCGCGAGCAAGTTTCTTTTGTCCGTGGCGCATTAACGCAGCCGGATGTTCCCGGAATGACTTGATCATTCTTTGGATGTCTCGAGCGCCTGTCATTCAGGATTGATTGTTGTTTGCTCGCTCGCTTGATTAAGTCCTTGAAATGCTATTTAACGACAATCCTTCGTTATGCCAATAACCAATAAGATAATATCATTTCGATTGATTTGCATCGAATCGCGGAGAAATGAATATTCAATTGTTTTTTTTTTTATAATCCCAGCTGAAAAAAATTTGGTAGTAAAAACGTGATTCTCACCGAACCCGTTCGAATTGTGAAAGATTCTTCGTGAAATCTAACAGTACACCTAGCGAGTTATGGTGCTCTCATTCAAAGTTCTTTTTTTTTCCAGAAAGTACAGCCACGCACGTGCATATAAAGAGCACGTTTAAAACGAATAGCGCGGGAGCTTACACAGTCAGAAGGATAAAAAAAAGAATAAAAAAAAGAGCTATGAAAACGCTAGTAGTACCTAGCATATCTCTCCCTCCATATATCTCGAGATCGCACAAAAGAATGCAAGTAGGAGAACCGGAAAATCCAGTGCCGCACACGTATCATCTTAAACTAAACAACGGTGGACATGTGCAGCAGCGGTGGCGGCGCTCGCTCAGCGTGAATCCGTTACGTTTCCGCAAAAGTGCGTCCGATAGAGCATCACGCACGGCAGCGGCGGCGACCAACTTAGGTATGCAGTACGTATATCGTATGAACGTCCAGGAACAATTCGCAGCTGAATACCGCGTCAATTAAACCAATGCACATGTATATACCTATACGCATCGAGCTTTCACGCAGCCCGTTTGAATACTTTTGTGCAGCAGTGTATTTATAAATGGACGTCTCTCGCGCGAAAATCCGTGCCGTGCGACACACGTGCATGCGCGCGCTCGTACGTTTCTTTTCTTTTCTTTTATATATAGGGTGGACGCCTGTGGTGCAGCAGCACGCTGCAAAACCAGACCTATCCACTATCTCTCTCTCTCTCTCTCTCGTCGCGCGACGAGGATAGTATATAGTAGCAAAAACTGAGCAAAAAAAAGCTCGTTGTTGAGGTGCGTGACTGAGAATCGTATAATATGTGCAAGTAGTGGCGTGCAATGATGATTTTTAAAAGCCTATGCGCATTGGAAAATTATTTTGCATCTTGGGTTACAAGTAGCCCGATGTAATAGTGCAATCAGCGCTGCATGGCGATCATACATATTACGCGTAATGCTAATTTTGGAGTGATTAATGGCCTGCTAATAGAAGAACAAATTGTAATTTAAAATGGACTTGGCGAGAGAGGTAAAAAGACGGTCCGTGCGTTGCTGACTAATCGAGGAGGCAACCTCTTGAAATCCCTATTATAGCCAGAGAAGAGAGGACGTTTGAAGAGAGAGAGAGAGAGAGAGAAGCCAGCTCATTGGAAAACAACTCTCTCTAAGCCTACTCGGGGCGACGTTATTAGCATTGGCTGTGTGACAAGAAGACGAGCCGACGTGTGTACAGTACGAGAAACTCGCGATAGAAAACTGGTCCTAGTGTTGACTCTTCGCACAGCTCCAAGCCTTCGAGCCTCCAATTCAAAGGATGCGTTCGTGCTTGTCTCTCTCTCTCTCTATCTGCCTACATATAGCCACACCCAGGTTAGCTTTCGCACTGCAGGCAGTACGGCCTTATATACTATAGCTGGACACGCTGATTTTTCTTCGTCGAACAACAGGTGTTCTTGTCACCTATGCTCAGTGCATTCATCAGCGAACCAACTGTGCATGCGTATCTTTATGGTCTATCGATAGAATAAGGAAGACACTCTACGCGCATTGGTAGACACTTTTTTTCTATGGTTCAACCACTTGCTATGCTTACATAAGCATCTTTGCATTAAAAAATCACAGTATTTATTAATTATTGCCATATTGCGAACTTTGGAATCATAAATGTCGGTTTTTTTTTATTCGCAATGAACGCGTTAAAAATTTTATGGGATGAAGAAGTTTATGCACATCACTTACGATCAGGACGAGCTTTGTACAGCATCGAAGATTTCACAACTTACGTACCTGAAACAAACAAAATAACAATATTCTTTATTTACGTTCAATGCCAGACAATGCTTATTAACGTACAACAATTTTTTTTTCTCCTTCCCTCTCTCGAATTATCAATCACTTATATGTACATGGATGTTGAACACGAAAGGTTTTATAATGAAAGAAAAAAATGATTCATAAATGTATGCAACACAAAGTGTGTTACGTAAGATCGGTATGCGAAGGCCACATATGTCCATACGTAATAGCGAGCGAGCAAACGAGAAACAATGTGTATGCGCGCCTCTCTGTCTCTCTCGGATGACAGTCAAAATTCCTTATTAGATCGCGGTATATATATAGGCACGATGTGCAGCGGCAGCAGCATGGTTTTCTCATACGATAGCTCGTTAACTTGTATAGCAACTTAGCAGCCGCCGTTTTGTGTTGGAGTATAACAACAAGGGGCAAAACGTCGTCGTCGTCGTCGTCGTCGGTTAAAAGGAGCAGCAGCATCATGCAGTCAGCATGCGCCCAAGTAGAAAGTCGATTTCTCAAACCGTGTACGGGACTCCCGTGCACACGAGAGAGAGAAAGAGAGAGAACGTATTGTTTAATGAAACGTAATCGATCTTTGCGTTTCACTAGGTAAAACCTAATATATACGCAATGCATTATGTATAGAGAAGCGAATAATGAATCTCGAGTTATCTAATTAATTTGAATGTTTCAGCCATTGGTCAAAGAAAGTATGAGTGACGATCTCTGTGCTACTCCAACAACTTTCCCATATAAGTGTGACGTCATTAGCAAGCAACAACACGCATAAATATTGGTAAAAGCTAATAACTTGTCTTGTTGAATTTACTGATAATAAATGTACAGTTACAGCGAGTATTATGGAGAAAACTGGTTCTAAAAAGCGTCTACCTATCAACAGTCAAGATCTCTAGTGTTTCGTGAAAGATAGCGATCATAAGCTAAGCTCGCTCCATCGATTTTCAAAATTGGCTGAAATCTTGGAAACAAAAAATGAACACGAAGGCGTGGACTTTGAACGCATCGATCTGGTCGGTCACTAATCGCACTGTTGCAGGTGTATGTGTGTTGCATTTCGTGCGTGGCGTCTATTCCAAAACGTATACACCCTCAAATGAAAGCCCAAGGCGCCGACGACGACGGTTTCCTTGGCAATTTATACTATTTTACAGCTGGAATGAGAAGAAGAAGTAAGGCCAACGGCAAAGCTAAATTATGCCGAGTTTAGCTGTGTTTTTTTTTCTTGCATCAGTCACGCAAATTACAGACCTTACTTGGGTGTTACAAAGCCCCTCTAATACGCCCACGCAGCTGTTTCTAGGATTTCCAATATCGCGCGCGACCCCGGCTATTCTGAAGGCTTTATGTATTTTTATTTTAGTCGGCACGTGAATCAGCTATCGTCTGTACGCGACTCCGAAACTCATTATTCTCTTCCCAATTTTCGGATAATAATCGCTGAAACGTCAGCAAAACACGAAGATTATTATCCACATTGTGTATATCGTTCGCTAACTTGAATATTCTCGTGTTTTTATTCATGCACTAATTAATTCGTGATTCCACGATTGCTCCAACAAAAATATTGCCTTGAAAACTTATTTTTATGATAATATAAAATTTTGTACTATCTTTGCACTACTATCAACCAGGTTTTGAAGAAAAAAAATAAAAACTTTCATGCAAAGTAATATTTATTCTAATAAATTCATAACCTGCAGTATAAAATTGCTGAAAATATATATAACTTTAGTTACGTATAGCTTGCATAAAGCATCGACTGATACTTATTTCAATTGATTGTAGACAGTTATTATGGCATAAAATTGCACATTTATTCGCAAAAGGTCGCCCGTTAATAAGAAAATAATAATGATAAAAATAGATAAGCATTCAATCAGAATTTAAGTGTCGAGAGTTGTCAGTTATTGTAAAAAAAAGAACCTCGCGACACTTAGTGAGTGGAAGAAAGTGCTCTTAAAATCTCTCCTCTGATTCGCGATCGTTAAAAATAGACAGCTTGCTTTTTTACTTCAAGCAATTAACTGAAGAGGGCTCTTTTTTTTATTACTCTTCCAGAAAGATCTGCAATGAACGTTGCTTTTTCTCAACGCTACTGATGGACATGTTGTACTTAATTGACTAAAAATGAAACTCATTTAACAATTGTCACAAATAACTTTCTCATATTAAACTTTACTTGTGCATCTGGAGTAGATATTCCGTAAAGGCACAATATGTCTTCTGCAAAATTAATCAACCCAATCAGCCTATAGTAAGGAACGGTATGCGAGTGAAACACGAGGAGGTCGAGGAAGGGGAAAAAAGAAAGAAAGAAAAAAAGAGGTGCCAAACTCGTGTAAATAAAAGTGCAAGAGACGAGAGGCGTCGGTCTATGCGAGAACAATGCCGACGGCAATTTTTAGCAGGTTCGACGTCCGTTTGCGTGCATTGCGTGGAAAGGAACGCGAGCGATCGGGTTTCGCCTGCTTGTCTTTTTTTTTTTTTTCATGCTCTCTTGTCCAAAGACGCCCACGACAAAACGCCAGTTCTCGCTCTCTAGGAGCGAAAGTGCAGAGCAGCACGAGAGAGAAAGATGGAGAGATCTCTTTCTGCGGGTATACTGCGAGAGAGTGCGCGGCCTCGATGCCTCGCGTGCGACCGGCGTTATGCTAATGCCTTTCGAAGGGAGAGAAACAGGCCGAAAGAAAGGGACGACATGTGCTCCCCGAATACTGCTGCACATCTCGTCGCTTCGTCTGCGATGCTTGCGATGCTGCAGACTACCTTGCGTGCTACTGACCTCACACCCCCTCGACAAACAACTGTTTGCCCTCAGTTGTTATTCCGTCGAACCAATTATCCCGCCAAATATTTATACTGTTGATTATCGCTGCATATGGCATGAAATTTTTACGTTAGAAGAACGACTTGGAAAGAAAATAGGAAGTATACTTTTAATGAATAATATACGATATCGACAATGCCAGCAACTACTTGATACCCGATTTAACACACAATACTTTGACCAATTTAAGTTTCTGTTGAGCTCTGCGGTAACCCTATTGCAATATAGAGCTGAAAGCGACCTAATGAGCACGCCGACGTTCTACTTCGACAACAGTGTCCTGAACTTTGGAACTTACAGGCACATACCAAAATTTGATCATTAAGCTGTTGTTCAGAACAAAAATCTTGATTAATTAAATTTGTAAAAGTCAATTCGACTGACGTCTGCACAATTTCTGTTGTCTGTAAATTATTATTAAAGTTTATAAGTGAACGTTATTTCAGGGTATCTTATGAATGATATTCAGTGAAATACATCAAAGCTTCCTTCGGAATACCGCCGGGCCTTGAGTAAAGTACTTCGAAGATTTATTTCGTTCATTTAACCTCAAACAATTTGTATTCTCTCCTACCGCTACTGGCCGGAGTCTCGTCCGAGACAAATATCGCGAGCATCCTGGTAGCGGAACGAAACAGAAGGACGCGAAAAAAAATTACTTGCCATTCGTTTTCCACAATTTCCACGGAATCTAGCACGGAATTACTCGTAGTTAAAGAGGCCTTTCCCCCCACACCCATACATTGTTCTCCCCACAAACAAAAAACAAAACAAAGTTATCCCAAAAAAAATAGCACTTCACTGTCCATACAAAAAATT
This sequence comes from Galeopsomyia nigrocyanea, assembly GCA_035047105.1. NCBI lineage: Eukaryota > Metazoa > Arthropoda > Insecta > Hymenoptera > Eulophidae > Galeopsomyia > Galeopsomyia nigrocyanea. Next base: position 2,157,873 of record JAWWMK010000021.1, on the reverse strand, counting down.
GTTTCCCGAAAGCCTTTCAATCAAGAGAAAAGTTGTCCGACGATCATCACAGTGCGGTTTCGCGCGCATAAAAGAGCGCGCGCGCGTGAAAAGGCGTCGCCGCGAATTTGTTTGTTTCGCGCTTTTCATCGAGTTGCAGCGAACAGAAATTCCAATTAGCGATATGCCTTTTTCAAACTATCTCTCGCTTTCGCGCCGAATAAAGCGCTTTCTTTTTTTTTCGGGGGCATTCACTTTATAACGATGAATTATTTACGCGTGCTCGCGTGGCACAGTTACGAAAATCTCATTATTCGCTCTGGTCCGCCGCGGCCGCCGCAGCGCGGAGTTCATAAATTCACGGTTTGACGCTTATTAGCGTAAATTCATAGTGCGTACAAGGACATAATTAAACGCTGAAATAGGAGGAACACCGGCGAGCGCGAGAATCGAGTGTATAACGTAATAACGAGTGCGGATAATTGTAAATTGAAATAGATTCGTTTGATTTATAAAGCCCGAGCAAGACCGCTTGACAATATCATTAACTCGATTTTAGCGCGGAATTATTTTTACAGTCGAGCTGAATAGGGAGCTGACAGAACTAAAGTAGAAATGTACTAATCAAACAGAGCTATAAGCTGCGATGAGATATAGGTGTACAGTGTTCAACTACAGCTGCTGAGTAAGTTCATTTATCATGTTGCAGTTCTCGAGAGTGTCTCGAGTTGTACAAGTATCACCTAAGCGTGACATTCTGCCTAATACGGTTCGAGCTCCACGTAATGCAATTCTAGCCGCGTGGGAAATATACAATATAGAGCAAAGGCTTAAGAATATAACCTATCCATTTTCTACTCCACTGGCAATCGCGAGAAACCGATTAAGAGAGACCATTTCGAAAATCCCTACGTGATCTGATTTTTAGACAGTGTCAGTCCAAAAAAAAAATAAATAAATAAAAACTTCCCGAACCGATTGATCCGATGGCGATAAAATTGTCGACAGTGCGATACCGTTCAGACAATAAAACAAATCGTAAAAAGAAAAGGCAAAAAAAAAACACGGCGAAAGGATTCAAGATAGCGTGCTGTCCTTATCTGTTTGACCAACAGAGTAGCACGCGAAATACAAGCAACGGCGTTTGCTACCGTCGTACGCGATAAACACGTATACGTATATAGCACATACATGTGGTATGTACGTTTTACCCGTGGCGGCGGCGGCACTCAGTTCGGTAGCGCGGGTGACGAATTTACACGGACGATTTGCATTA
>JAWWMK010000021.1:2093849-2156518 GCA_035047105.1 Galeopsomyia nigrocyanea | reverse complement strand
CGTAGAACAGCGTGCACCTAAAATTGAGAGAGTGCACCCAGTTTGAATATTTGAAAATACTTTCTCGAATTGTTACTTTTTTTTTGTGGATTTGCTCATATATGTACGGCGAGACCTCGATACCTACTTTAAGTATATTGCGACTTCAGCGTAGGTGCCGCCATCGTTGAGACAGTTCTGTCGTCCGCCGCCGCGAAACAGATAGCGATTGCATTGTGAACGTACGCACATCGATAAGTATACGTACATACCCGACAGTAAGTCCGTGATTCCAGCATCCTCGAAGCAGTATATTTTTCTTTACAGATTCGCAGTGGAATTTCAAAAAGTGTTCCGACAATAAGAATTTCATGACGCGAAAGTGGAGCAGACACGAAGATTATAAGCATTGATATAAAGCTCGTCGATAGTCAAATAGTCTATATATTCAAGAAGAGTTGGAGTTCTCGTCGATTCGTATACGCGCAGTCGAGTATACGGCGAATAAGTCAAGTTAACGATATAAACTGCAACAACAGCGGAGTATTATCATACGAGTACACGTATCGTAATGAGTCTCTTCGGCGCAGACCTCATACAGCATTATCTTATCGTCTCTCGGAGATCGCTGCAGCGTTCGAAGGAAACTAAGGGCGAAAGATATGGAAACGACGTCGTTTGGCAGACACATAAAACTGTCGCACACTCGTCGTCGTCGTCGTCGTCGTCGCTTTACAAAGACAGTGTGAAATAAGCACTTCTCGCTGCTTTCTTTCTTCCCATAGAATCGCCGTTGCACGACGTAGTACGTCAATCTCGCTCCTCGTTAAACGCGCGAAATTTGGCTGCAGATAATATTTATTGTTTTGGCAACAACAGCAACAAAAAAAGAAGAAGAAAGCAATCGTTATACACTCAAATACGATGGGAATAATGAAGCACCGTCTATTAAAACGGTTTCTCCACACATTGGAAAACGGTTTTGATCTTGATATAATCGGTCTTTCGAAAAAACGAGCTGCCGAGCCTTTTTCGGCATAACGGCTATCTCGTCTGTCTCGCGAATTTTGAGCGTACAAGCGAAAGAAAGACAAACGAAGGCAAAAGTCGCATCCTATAATGGGTTGACGTGCCGCGAGACTTGTCGTTGTTGTGTATGCGCGCTTGTTATTCAGCGAAACTCACTCTCGTCCTTAAATCTTCGCTGAAGATTCCGGAATCCTTCGCGATCGTTATCGCCGATGATTTTCAGCGGCATATATACGAAACACACACACACACACACACACACACACACACACACACACACACACACACATACACGCGTGACTTTTTGCGTTTATACCGGGAATACCAAATTTCCGACCACGGCTCGTTTGCACTCGTCGCTCTTTCTCTCTCTCATGCTGACTGAAAATCAATAGGACTCGATGCACACACGCACGCTCGTATAATTTTTCGTGTCACTATACGGTGCGAGGAATAATGATGGGTTTTGCGGGTTTCGAATAGAAGTGGTTTTCGCGGTCAAACGTCAATTCAATTCGGCTTTATGGATATTGGGTATTTTATGCATTTGATCTGAAATTTTATTATTACCATAAAACTGCAATCTCCACGTTGTGCTTTTCGGAAACATGACATTCTATTTCAAAAGACTAAAAAAAAATACATTGAAAGCTTTGTACGAATGATTTTTTCTTTTTATATAGAAATGACATAGGTCATTGATCCGCGACTGTTAAAGCTTATTAAAAAGGCGATAAATTAAAGAAGCGGCAAAGGCAACAGTTTAAATGGATAATTAGTCGTAAAGTTGCATCCTCGGCGGCATCATTTCATGTATAACTCGTTTCGCTCATTTAACAGGCCCGATCAAAGGGACTGCGAGAATTTTTGGTAAGGCGCATAAAGCAGGTGCGCGCCCGCGCGCGACTTGGCTGTGCTCACTGCTCGTAAAAGTCTCGAAACTTTCTCGTCTCTCTTTCTCTCTCCTACACGTTCCGTTCGCGAACCCCTGCGCGCATATCATCGCCAAGCTGCTGCTGCTGCTGCTGTTGCTGTATTATATGCGCGCTTTCGAAGACAAGTACGGTCTGTTTTATTATTTGGCTCGACTCGAGCTGGTATCCCCCCCATTATATTTGACGTACAAGCGCGTACCAGCCAAAAGGCCTCAGCTGCGCGTACGCATCGACACTAATCCGAAGGGGTGCCCCGAATGTACGAGCGCCGGCCCACCGTACCCAATAAAAAATATAATCCGCGATAGAGGCTTTTGTTTGCGTGCTGCGATATATATGTGTACACGCGCTGTCGAGATAAGGGGATGGATGCCCGACGGATTTCCTGCCTTGTAATTAGGTTTTACGTCTAGTTCGACAAAGCGCTCACGACAATGAAAAAGCACCGTTGGCTATATTGCAATGATTTTATGTTGGAATAATTAACCAAACGAGTTTTGTAGCCGGGGTTGGCATTCTGTAGAAATCTTTAGGTCTGCAAGACTTCATCGTCGTATAAATTCTTACACGTAGCTGTACCAGTATGCGTGTGCCTATACATATAGGGTAGTTAATTGAAGTATCGATGTAGTTCAAGTTATAGCACGTATATATATGGTACATGCAATTGCGAGCCATAGTAAAAGGAAGTATCATACTTATGTTTTTGTATAAAACGCATTTAAAAACTTTTTCTTTCGGATAGTTTTCTCCTTAATCATTTCTTTAATTTTTCGTAGAATAGTATAGGGAAAATTGTGATTTAATACTTGCATCTCTGGACTATACTATTATAAATAATGATTTATGTTCGGATTTATATGAGAATAATTGAATTTGCTTCTTTCCTGAAACTAGTTAGAAACATGATCAGCATAAAAATGAAAATTCTATAAAATATTTTTCTTTTTAATTTACACAAATGAGCAACCAGCATAATATTTTCGACTTTTCATGAGTTTCACAAGCTGTACCGCCGTTCATTGCAGTTGAAAAACTTCTGCCATACTTTGTGTTGCGATGCCCTACTTTACTTGATAAATTCGCACTTTTGTATCTCGCACGTCACCATTGAAAAAAAATTCATGATAAACGCTACGCACGCGCGCTCTGCTGTAAAACTGCATCGTTATAAATATGTAAAGCTCGCGTTCGTGCCTCAGTTTGCCAAACCATAAATACTAAACAAATCTTTCAGACGCGCGTCTACCAAACCGCGTGGCGTATAGAGAATAACAACCCTTTGAATTTTACGCTCCGCAAAAAAAAAAACCTTCGCGCCCGAAATGTAGTTTATTTAGTGCGTCGACGTTCTCCGCGTAAATCAACGGAAACAAAAAATGCTTGAAATCCTGGCAACGTCGCGGTTACACTCGGAAAAATACACCACTGTATATATACGTCTTTTAACCTACATTTAACACTGTAAACTATACGCGTTAGCATAGAAAAATCTTGGCAGCAAAAAAATAACGTCTGATATTTTTAGCGCGGAGAGCAGTTTAACGTTTTCATTTTTCAGACTACTACCCATGGTGTATTTGAGTTTTCCACGCACCAGCGATTTTTTTTTCTATTAAACGAGTCTATTTGGTTGATGTTTCGCGCGCGTACACATTCGTTTCGTTTTCAGCACGGGTTTTCGCATTTATTTTTCGCTCTCCCCAACAGATTGAATGACACGTGGGTCTTTTGTGTGGCTGTCAGCGCATCGCCGCCGTGGCTTCATCATTTTATATACACGTTTTTTTTTTGTTCGTTGCGCGCCTCGTTATATTACGCAAAAGCGGCACGTCACGCGGCTTAATTGAATGATTAAGTTTAATCGTAAACATCGTCGTGTCCCGTAGGTGTTCGACTCCAAGTAATTAGGTTGCCGCGCTTATGATGATAAATAAAAAAAAAAAGGTGGCGCAATCAAAGAAGCTACCGTGTGTCGTCGGCTGTCGCCGATGTATAAGCTCTCGCGCAGCGTGATGCCGCCGCTTTGCTGCGCGGACGAACATATTAAAAAGTCCAAGCTATGCGAGAATTTCTTTCATTGAGAAACACGCTTTTGATGCGGCACCCGTGGGACGACGCAATCCTCGTCAAATTATCTTGTCAATTATTGGACTTTGCAGCTTCCTTCGGACTCGAACGAGCTTCCGAGCTGCGTATAACTCGATCAATTGAATTTTCATTGCTATGTTTAATCAGATTCTCATGCTCATGGCGATCACAATCTTTTTGTGTCGATTAATTATGATAGAAAGCAGAATTATTATTCGATATTAAAATACCGTAATTTTCAATTATTAACATTTAAACATTGCAACTCAGTAAATTAACGAGTAGGAAAGTCATGCATTTTTTAACAACACGAAAGAAAAACTCGTAATTACAATAACTAAATTGTATAGTGAGAAAAACTGTGGAAGGAAGTCAAGTCGTTAGCGGGTATATATATAGTAACGAAATATTCAGTGATATTCATCGAGGCGTAAAACACCTTTTAATGAAGAGTAGTTCTTTCCCATTGAAAAAACGAAAATTTACTGTTTCATGATAATCGCGTTATTCTACCGATATGAAGTAGTATCGAGACAAATACTGACCATGCGGAACGTAATGATCATTAAATACGTTTGGGTATTGTCATAGTGTGAATAAAAAAAATGCAAACAGCGTCAATAAAAGTATGAAAAGTATATTATACCAATTGAAAACGAGCTAAGGTAAAAGTATTCGCTTATTAGCTTAATGACATTTGAAGTTAATTCTCGAGTGACTCTTCATGCAACTTGAAAGCCATAGTAGGAGAGAGAGTGAGCAGACGGACGAGCTATATTAGTTTAAAAGAGGGCCTTTAAACGGCTGCTGTCTGTCGCGTATAGCCGGTCGGCAAAAATGAATCCTTTTCACTTCAAAGGCCGCGGGGCGAGTGTGCAAATAAAGAAGCGGCGCTAGGGTGCGTCATGCGATAAAAAAGAAAAAGAAAAAGAAGGATCCGAGACTTTTGCTGGTGTAGCTTTAATAATAAGGTTAGCCGCGAGAATTTCGAGTGGGACGTACACGTATGTGTGTGACACACGCGAACGTGCATCGAGGTGCTTCTTCGAGGTTTTTCGGCACCGCAGGGAGAAAGAGAGCGAGCGCGCGTGTTTACCAGGTGTTGTCCGCGAGACTGAATCGCCTTTTTATCGGTGGAGCAGGCATTCCGATTGGTCTGCGCACGCTACTTACTCGCTGGCCGACTGCCGCCCCGCGGGAAAAAAGAAACGACGAAGATCCGCACTCGGCTATACGCTCCGAATCAAAATTGCTCCCCCTTGTTCAACATCTTGTGCCCGGGCACTTCTTCAAATTGTTATACTTTCAATTAATTGTGTCACGCGTCACGCTTTGTGCATTCGACGCGCAGACCCGAACAAAAACTAAAAAAAAAAAGTATTTCAAGTTCAGCGGCGAATGGAATTTGAAATTGATCTTCAATCAAATTAACGAGAGTGCGATTGAAGTTGATGCATCAGCATGATAAAAACGCAATACCCGCCGCGCCGCGCGACGGTGATATTCGCACGGGCCACTTCATTTTCGATGGGGCATTGTAATTATTGGCAATCGATGATATCGCGCGCGCGAGCCGCGTGCGTTTGTGAAAAAAAAAAACAAAACACAACTCGGTTATCGCGCTGCAGAAGCGGCGGAATGCAATCGAAATTAAACCGATATTATAGCTGCGCGTTTTTTTTTGCCCATAGCGAACAATATGGCACCAACAACAACAGCAGAAAAAAACAGGAATCGAATCTAGGACACAGGGTGCAAAAGGATGCTATAAGCCATAGCGTTAATTGCTTTCCAAGAGACGCGGCAATACAGCTCTGACTGCCGCGTCTCATTTCGCGGGATAATGCAATACATAGAGAGAAGGGCTCGCTTGTGGCTCATATCGCGTTCGTCCGTATCTCTCTCTCTCTCTCTCACACACACACACGCACTCACACATGCACATCGAGGCTGCAATAATAGCAAGTCGCCGCCCGCGAAATTCAATGACAATGGGGTACGCGCGAGCGCAAGCGGCGAGCTTTGATTGCGCAATATCTTTTCCACTCATTTTTCCCTGCGGCTCGCGACCGTTATATTGCATCGCCCGCGCGTATAAACCTCGATGGCTTTTCTTCTTTTTTTTTTCATTTTCTCTCTCTCTCTCTCTCTCTCTCTCTTTCTGTGCAATTAAAACGGTTGTTTAACCGATTGTCCCGCGATTTTACGCATCATTTTGTCTATAATGGATATTGGACGCTAATACCTCCATTGACATTGAGATTGCCAACCTAAATTGGCTTTGGTACAGTACTGCAAAAACTCTAATTCAAATTACACTTATTGATTACGTGAAATAATTATTAAAAGCTTTCTCAGTTTTTCCGATTACTCGTGACCTTCAAAATACTCAAAGAAACTGATGATTATTCGTCGAGTTTCTTTTTCTCATGTCTCTTAGATGTTAGATCGCTATTTCGTTTGGAAGCTTATTCATATATCATAAATTATTCGTTGCGTTTATACTTGTGCCTTTATCTGTGTACTCTATTATTAATTTTTATTATCTCCATATAGAATTAAAATTAAAATTAAAATCTCCATTTTATACTGCCAACTTATTGCTATACGGATCGATTGGTCCTTAGCAAAAATAAACTATAGTTATCAATTAATCCCTTCAAACGGTTGTTCGAACAATCAAATACAGCTAAAGTTTGGCAATATCAACATAGAAGTGCATATTGGATTGGCCGATCGATCGGCATCGATTAGAGCAACCGCGTATATAATAATGATAATCCGTTGCGCGGCGGAGAGCATTTCTTGCTGGCAGCTGGATTCTCCGTGTAAGGCGCGCCTTTTCGAGGCTCGTTAATTAATTAAGGAGGCCCAGGCGCACGTCAGGCGTCTTTCTCTGTCGTTTTTCTTTTTTTTTTTTTTTGCCGGGCCGCCGAATATTCGTTCGGCGCGCCGCGCCGATGAAACAGATTCCGTCGCGCAGGCATCTCGCTGTTCGTCAAAGCTCTCGAGCGCCTTATATTCCGCCTGCAGCTCGATCTTTCCAAGTGTGCAGTGTGCAGCAGCAGCAGCAGCGGCAGTGGCAGCAGCTCGCTAATTCGATTAAATGGTTAATTGCTTAATTTCGTTTAATGCGCTTGAGATCCGCTTGGCTGAGCTTCTTCTCTTCTCTTAAAGACCATCATCCCCCCTTTTCTACCTTCTTCTACACTTTATACCTTTCTCGCGTTTACTCTCCGGAGATAACTTCATCTCTTATCTCGACTCCCCTCTTGTTACTATCCTAATTGTCTTTCTCTAATTTGCTTTATTTAAAATTGATTTTCTTTGATTTTTACGCTTTTTCTTTTGGCCGTTTGCTTGCTCTGGTAGAGTGATACCTAGACCCATGCAATTGTAATGACGTACCCGCTTGGATAAATGGAAATTGTTATACTCTTCGTCGTGTAACTTTTGTCGAAGAACATCGATCAACCGATGTTCAACAAAATTGTCCTCGTGTTACATATAGCAACTGCAAAAACATACCGGATAAAAAAGTAAAAATAATATATTTAAAAATAAAATGTTGATTTTTAAATGATTCTCGCTTAAAAGGAATGAAAAAAAATAAGCGTACATATAAGCATGACAGTGACAACGAAAGGACATCGAAGTGAACAGCTTGAAAGCACACGCGTAGCTGCCGAAAAATACGAGGTCGACGTCCCAAGTTGCAGCAACTGCAGCAGCAGCGTGATCCCCCCGAAAGAAAGAAATCGCGGGCATAATTAGCGAATGATTGATCGATGTGCATCGTTTCTCTCTCTCCCTCTCTCTCCCGGTAGCTATGCATCCTCGTATACTCGCTCGCTTCGGCCCTTCTTTGCGACGACGCGACTTTCTCTCATTCTCTCTTCTCATACTTTTGTTTTTACTTTTATGCAATCAGTTCTCAACCTGCTTGCGCGTTCACCCTTTTAACGCTTCTTTCTTTCTCTCTCTCTCGGTTTTGTTTTTTTTTTTTAAAGGAAATCAAGACGAATACCATCGAGTTGCCTATTACAAACTTGCAGCAAAAAAAAATTCCTATAAGTATTGATATTATAGAGGTATACGTTGCTGACAAAATAACTGGCTGTACGTACTTTCAAAAATGTTCAAAGTCGACAAACAGCTACCGCGGAGTCATAATAGTTATTAAACGCGCAGCGAATTACCGATCAAACATGCATTATCTCGCAGATCGATATTAATTAATAGCACCAAGCTGTCTAACGCTGTAAGCCACGCTATCAATCACTCTCGAGAGCTGCTGCTGCTTGCGTCGTCGAAAAACCTCGAAGTAGTATAGGCATGGGGCTAAAGAAACCGGAATTCATTAGTTACGAGGAAACAAGAAAAAGTGCGCGCAGGGCAATTATGAAGTACCTGTTTTATATCGTCGTCGTTGCTGCTGCTGTGAATGGGCAACGCGAGATGCAATTATTCCATCGCTAGGTATATCTCGATCTCCGTATCAATGTGCAGCGGTTATTTATAGCGCCGATTCATGCCTACTGATATATAATGTCCCCGCGATTATTAGCAACGGAAGTTCTATAATACTTTTCTTGGGGTCCACTGCCACGCAGCGTACGCCGAGATTGAGGTTTAAGGTGTGCTAGCTGCGGCTGCGGCTTGACTGTCATTAAACATGTATATGATAATTTGATGAAATTCATTACAGATACCAACCTGTTTTTGCTAATTTTCATATCTTTTTTTTTCTTTCGTCGGCTGTGCACTATATAATTTGATATATCAGTCCGGCTGAAAATGTATGCTACCTATGACTATACACGCTATTAGCTGTATATATTCTTAACGCCACGGCCAGATATGTAAATCAGTGGTGCCGATAAAACTGTAATACAATTATAGATCGAATCGTTCGAGTGTAACCGCGTGCTTTTTTTATCATTACATCTGAAATTAACGATTTTTGTGGAGATATATGTTTGAGAAAAACTTGGAAATATAATTGACGTGCTTTTAAAAAAAGTTGATAGGAAAAAAATAACGTACGGTTAAAATGGAAGAATAACGGAAATTTTCATTCGTATGTGTACGACCTGAAGCAGGCGGTAAGCTTAAGGAAAATCCTTTCTAATAGGTCAAGTCAGTTATCTTCCTATACATACGCGCTTAAGCCGATTTATCTAATTCATGCTAAGCGCTATTATTCCGCCGTAATTTCGTAGATTATCGAAAAATTATTGGACACGAGGCAAACCATTTCTTTGATAAAAAGACTCTGTCAGTCGTATAGTCGATTTGAGAAAAGATTGCGTAAGCTTCCACCATTGATTTCTCTTCTCTTACACGATCTTATATACCGTTCGTTAATGAATTATTGTCGTGGGTGGTACCCGTGCTGCGCCGTTGTAAAAGTTACGCTGGTTACTTACCTGCAACGGAAAATTAAAAAACTTTTATGAAAGTAAACGTACATAGACGACACGCGCGAGGTCGCATTCCCCCGCGTCGCATATTCAAACGTTCAGAGTAGATAGCACATAAATATTTATAAACTGAACTTTTGTAACAATATCGGTTATCCGTCAACTCGATATTACAGCGAATTACAAAACGCATTCATAAATAAAACATTGCATCGGTAATCAAACGGAAAAATGTAGTTACGGAGACGCATTCGCAAGCATCAAAAAATCGAAACTTAAACTTTTTTGATCAAGACGTCTGTCAGAAGATAAGCCTCGAGATAAAATTCAGTAAAATATTACGACTGGCATAAGAAGGCTATAAACGCATTTGGCGTGAAATGTCATCGGCTAAGAAAAGAAGGGGGGTAAAAAAAAAGTAAGCTGCATGGCGAGCGCTAAGTAGACGAGGGAGAAGGCTCACAGCGCAGCAAAAGCACGACGACGACGACGACGACGAGGATGGGGATGAGGATGGCGGCGAAGAAAAGAGAAAAACACATCGTAATTGCAATGGTCATGGCGCGCATGTGGCTCATTCCACATACAGTGGCTCGAGCGAATGCGAATAAGCAGAGCAGGGGAATGCAACGGCGACTGTATGTTAATCGGACGCGCGTCCGAATACGGAATCAGCGTCCACCCCGCGCACAACAGAAGCAACAGCAGCAACAGCAGCAGCGTCGCCCGTCACTCAACGTTACTCGCGAGCCTTCCTTCGTTTTCTCCAGCATTCTTGATCGGCTCACTTGCAGTCGCGGTATAGTATAGCTGCCGTCGCCGCCGCCGCTCGCGAGCTGTCATCGTGCTTGTATCGCGTCGTCGGCGTATGATTGCAGAAAATGCCGTTCTAACTACTTGTCTTTCGCGTCCTCGCTTTATCTCTCGCGCGCAAAGACCTTTTTGCACACACTCGCCAACGACTTTTATACTCTACGCGCTTTTGTTGATAATTTGTACGAGGCGATTTTTTTTTCTTTTCGTCGCTCATATCACGTCGTCACAGCAGAGTTTCGGCCGAACAAAATGAAGCTTCATCAAAATAGAATCACGTCCGTACATAAATAACTAATCGACGTTCGCGCACTTCAATTACTATTCGCGTCGAGAATTTCTCCGCGCGCCAATCGAGTCGCATAAATTATTTCCAAGAGAGGGAGAGAGAAAAACAACAAGTCAATGGCTAAATAGCTTTTTAAGATGCAATAATTCCAGGTAATTAACTGTTTGAATAATTACACACAGCGAGAGAGTCGGGCTGTGGAGAAACTGATGTCAATATATATAAGAAGGGTATATATGCGAGCAAAAAAGAAAAGCCGTTGGCGAAACACTCTAATAATATAAATCAAATGGAAAACACGTCTGAGCGACAGATCGAAGTGCCTTGTGACTGATTGCAACGCAGATAAAATTAACGAACTTGGTCGTCGTCGTCGTCGCTTACTCCAATGATGTTCCGTGTGAGAAGCTTCTGTCAATCTACTTCTCGTGAAACGAAGCCGTGTATGTGTGTGTTTATGTCTGACACAGAGAAGCTTTCACGAAGGGAGAGAGAGAGCGAGAGAGAGAGAGAGCGATGAGGCAAATGTATCACGTAACTTTTAATTTAATGAGTGCGAATCGCGTGGAGTATTCAATACGCCTATGTTGAATATGCAAACCAACCTCTTTCGCAGTCTCTTTTATTAAAACTATTCAAAACTTTACTTTACGCGCGCATAAATTATCGATGGAATAACCGTTAAACTTTCACAGCTTAACTGTTTTTTGCAGCTTAGAAGTAATGAGAATTGTCAATCAAATTTACTCGAAAATTAACAAGACCCCACAGAGAGTTGATCATACATCAAAATCTTCTTTTTTTTTTTCTTTTCGAAAGTCAAATATTATCGTGTGAGTTACGAACGAGCGTTTGAAAAGAATCCCGTTGTGCTTAGGGATTAAAGTGACGAGAAGAGTCGAAGACAGCGCGGCAACAAACAAAATGAAAATCTTATGCCTCCGATGTCGAGCGAGAGAAAAGGGAATACGACGAGCATATAGGGGTATAAGACAGCGGAGTCGAGCGTTGAATCGAAGCGCAGGAAAGGTGTCCCGGAGCTGTCGTCGACATATCAGCAGTCGCCTCGCGCTGAGTGCGAAGGAGGAGGACGATAGTAATTCCTCATCGTGTTAGCGCGAGCGCGACACTTCTTCATTGTGTGTATATATCGGCGCGGATTAAGTTGATTTACGTAATGCAGGTACCCTCATATATCGTCTCTTGCTGCCTCGCTGCGCTGCTGTATGCCCATCACCGATAATGCTTCTCTGCGGAATGCGTGCTCGTCTTCGTGTAACTTGTTTACGTTATATAATTTCTAAATTAATATATATCAAATCGTAATTTTACGTATTTCATGTATCGGAAAAGGAATTGTTTATTGCAGGATACAAATGGTAATGGCATATCGAGCTTATATAGTTCGAGCTGGTGCTTATTGAATAGGGCGAGCACTTTTATTAAAAGCTTTTTTGTCGAAGAACAAGATTGGAGTAAAAAGGCTAGGAAATGAAAAGAAAAGGAAGGCGAAGGTGGGAGGGGGAGAGAAAAAGAGAGTCTTCTTTTTGCATCTCACTTGGAAATAAAGCTCCAATCCAGCTGGAGTCTGTAGAATAATGAAATCCCGTGTGAGAGAAGGCGAATAATGAAAAAAGCAACTCCGAGCGCGAAGAGAGAAATGCGAGAGGGCTGCTGCGCGAGCGAGCGCCGTGAGAAAAGCGCCGTAATAAAAGGAAAAGGATCATACACTCGAGGGCATCTCTCACGTGCTACTCGGAGCGAAGCAAAGGGCGTAAGCAGCAACCCCCGTCGCCGCCGTACGTACGGATCGTAGTTGTTGTGTTGCCTATACTTATATGTACAACGCACATATGCAGTAGGTTCGATAGGTGCGTGCGAAATCTAGACCACCCAGCGACCCTTTCACTCTCTCTCTCTCGCTTTCCCTGTTTGCGCAAGAAGTGGACGTCGTCGTCGCAGACGGACGCCGCCGCCGTACGTCGCAGCGCGAGCTCGGCGCACGTTCGATGACGTCGTCGCGACTGCAGCCGCCACCGTATATAATATACGCTCGCGCACTGAGAGTACGAGTGCGTGGGGTGCATACGCGACGACCTCGCCTCTACCGCCGCCGCCGCCCTTCGTATATTCGTGCCAACGACCTATACCTACCCTCCAATCGACGATATGTCGCGCAAACTTTATTACATGCGTTTTTCCGACGTCTCGATCTTTTATGATCGCGATATACAGTTTTTCAGTAGCTGCGTCGATTGATAAATATCAAATGTATTATTATGTACATCTCGGGAGGATGAAGAAAACGTTTTCCATCTCGTTAGTCATCGACGCACGCGACTGATCGCACCCGTGCTGATTCAAAAGTCATCATCAACGCGCGAGCGTTTCGCAATCACGGGGTGGAGAAAAATTATTTCCTCGATCGACACCACCATAAATGCACACCGCCCTTCGATTTCATACAGCCTCGCGCAATGCCTATGCGTACGTGTAACATATGAATCGTTTCTTTTTTAATCCGCGATGCGTACATTTGCCTAGAGTGTGCGTGTGTGTGCGTACGCTGCAGGCAACATAAAGACAAAAAAAGAGAGATGTGGTGGTTAGGGAGACTGCGTAGGGATTTATACATATATGAAAGGCGTGGAGCTGTCGTCAAGCTGCTGCTGCTGCTGGTCTCCTCAGCGCTAGTAGATATAGATCGCGCGCGCGCTCCAGGCGAGTGGGGGTGGTGGTGTTGAGCGCAATTCTCGCATGGGTAGGGTAAAAGTGCGAAAACGCACGGGGGTGTATGTGCGTACGTATACGTTGCGAACTGCTGGTTGAGAAAAAAAAAAGAGACGTGCAATGCGAGAGAGCTCTATGTGCACGACGGAAGTATGCAAACAGAACTAATTCCTGATGCTTGCTGGCGCGCATTTTTTCGCAATTCTTTTTCCCTTCTTCGGTCGATTTTTATCTACTATAATTTTTCGCCAAATAACGATAAAAAAATTGTTATCCGGGACTTTGCGAAGTGAAATTTCGATAAACAATGAGCGCGTTCCGTATAATCACGACGGCAATCTATAATTTCCGATTCGTGTATAGATATACCATTAGCCATCACAGTCGCAATAGTAGAGCATTCGATGGGAGAGAATAAAAAAAATCCACCCTTTCACTGTTATCAGAGAGCCAATCGTCATCGACGCGTTAATTAATGCAATTAAAATTTGAAGCCCATGGCATTTAATTAGCGCTCAAGCTTTAATTAAGGCAATTTTTGCCTGGATATATATAGGGCATTTGCCGCAGATAGCTCGAACTTTTTTTTGGTTGCCGCGAAACCCAATTTACGCCGGTAAATGAAAGCCCAAAAGAAGCTCTGCGTGGTAAAAAAAAATCAGCGTAGAAAGCTCTCTCTCTCTCGCGCTCTGGAAAAAATAAAAGCAACGGCGATGCAGTGCGTGAGAGAGAGAGACGACGCAAGTGCGCGCACATACACACATGTGTGTTATGTGGAGGTAGAGGTGCACGTATACAGACGAAGGTGGGCGGGGGGAGGGGGCTGCTACTGCACTCGGCAGGGCGGTGCACTCGCGTGCATTGATCCCTCTCGCGGGCGGCGATGCGTAGCCTAGCTACCCCCTTTTTTTCTGCTCTCCCTCTCGCGCACACATGCATACACACACACATACGCGCGCGTGTCTCTTTCTTCTCGCGCGAGCTTTTCCCCCCTCGAGTACTTGTACATATGTGCTGCGGGGATTTTTCATCGTCAGGACGTAGAGCGCAGCGTCGCAGCCGCCACCGCCGCCGCCAGCAGCAGCTCGCAGATGAAAAGTCGCGATGACTTCCGCTCGCTCGCGGTTTCCGGATCGCCTGCTGCAGCGGCGGCGGCGGCGGCACTGCGCGCCTAGACTATAAGTAGTGTGCGAGCGAGCGAGCGAGGGCGGAAGCGGCAAAAGTGCGTAACTCGCAGGGGGTGCTGCTGGAATAAGTGCACACGCAGCGGCGCAATGCGACATCGACCAACTAAAGGATCCTCATCAAACAGCAAACTCATTAAAATAAATAAGCACCAGACGCGACGAGCACGCGATTTTCCTGCGGCAGCTGTCGCTACGCGATACGCGAGCCTTTATGAAAACTTGCGTTTTACCCTGCAGGCAAGGCGTTGCGAGGCGTTGCTATATAGTACTTGCGGGGCTGCGCGATGCATCGCTCGAGCTATATTCTAAATGTATAGAAAAATGCATATGACGCTCGAGTGTACGAGTTTGTAATAATAATATTAGATCTGATGCCGAGTCTTTGAAAAAATTTTTAACGTAAAACTGATTTTACTAGAATATGTCCGAGTAGTAGTATCGAAACGCATTGGAATAAAGAGACGAAAAGGCTAACAAGTTGAAAATTAAACTGCGTGAAAGTGAACTCGGGTGATCATACGATCATGGCGATCGCACTTCCTTGCCCGCGAACTGTTGCTCAATCGAATGCAATCGATCTTGATTGGAGCGCGCTGTGTCAAATTGAATAATGCTCGTTCGCTCATTGATTCGTTCATCGAGAGCGTACGTACATACTTGCGTCTTGATTATCGCCAGTTTGTCAGCGCGTATACATACATGCATGCTCTCGTTGTGAGCGAACGACCTTTCATGCGCACCACGCGCGCGTCTCGTATTTCTCTCGTCTAACAAACTTGCCGCCAATGTTATTGTGTAATACCGAAGTGATTTGTTCAACAACTGTGTGTGTGCTTGGAAGCACTGATGTATGATGATTGCATTTTGAGAAAGTTAACTGTAAATAATGAGACGTTGCATCGTGAGACTTTTCTTCTGGGCGTATAGAAAAAAAGTATGAAAATTCGAATAAAAACGTGTCGTTGCAGTTATTTTCTGAATGCAAAATATTAAATTTTCCCTTCAAAAGTAAAATTTTACACATTTTTCCCAATTATTTAAAAATTTCAGCAAACTATACGCTTCGAATTTTTTTAATAAATCAATTTTGCAGGGCTTCAGGCAAAAAAATTTGAAAAATTCTCCAGTTACTCCATCGGACCGGGTATATAGAAGAAAAAGAAGTCAGGAAAAAAAACTAGAGGTGCAAAAAGAAGAGCGATGGAATAACGTGCGAGCTTCGTTTTCCGGCTCGTTAACGAAGTGGAAACTCTCGTATCGAAAAATATTGCAAGAATCACATGGAAAAAAATAATAATAATTGAGCAGGATTTACTACTTTACATTTTTTTATCCTTCAATTTTAATTAAAATTATAACGTTAATTGTCGTGCTGTTAAATTCAATAACTTCTAGTTTGATTAAAACGAAAGTGCATTGATAATCATTTTCGTAATGGTATACAATAAACATTCAATTAGCAAAATCAGATACAACAGAAAATTGGTGCTTGCGAACGAATGAATAGAGCGAGGCGAGCGCGAGAGCGTGTGATGTGTAGCTGCTCTGTAAATTGTAAATGCAGGCAAAGGGTGTGACTTTCCGCGCGCGAACGAGAGTCTGGTAATTATCAGCGTACTAGAGCTTTGCCATTTTAATTAATATTAATTGAATTGCAGTGGAAGTCGCATATAAACAAGGCGTATACGTAACTCAAGAACTGATGCATATGTGCAGAAATCGAGTAAACAAGGCATAGCTGCTGCTGCTGCTGCTGCGTTCTCGTCGGAGCGATAGATATATAGGGAAGGTCGATGCGACGGTCGTATACACGCATGTATGCGTAATTGCGCAAGCGAACCGATCGTCGCGCAGGCGCATCTCGTCGTCCTCGTTGGATTCCTTTTAATCTTGGCAGACGTTTAAACGAGCGCTCGCACATAGGCGCGCAATTACGTGTAATTTCATCCGTTTGAGAGAATACTCGCAAGTGAAAGAGCGAGTATCCTGCTTGCACATCTATCGCGAATCAAAGGCTTGTGCGCGCAGCGGCTTCCGCCGACGACGACGACGATCAGTCGCGCTAAGCGGCACGCGAGAAAAATTACTGAAAAGTTTTCGCTCGCGGAGATTCCATGGATCTCCTATACTGCTATTTTATATATACCAAGCTTCGGAAGCCCCCAACGATTGCGCGCGATTTTCTCGCCGTCGATTCCACGACCTCGCGAGAATGCGACAAAAACATTCCATTTCTTTCGATCAATTCTGGTTTTTAAAAATAATTTAAAGTCGGGTTTACAATGCGATAATATGCAAATGAAATCTGCAAATAGAGAAGAGGAGGAGGCAGGTGCGGAGTGTATTGGAAGTGGCGTTGAGTTGCGCGGATCGGTTAATGTGTAAATGCGTATCATTGGGGATCGAATACTTCCGGGGAGCTCGGGGACACTCGGCTGTATATATACTAGCATACCGTGCTCGGCCATTAATGAGCCTTCAATTACGCCAGATCAGTGTGATCAAGCTCGCGGATGCCAAAGCGGTTATGCGTCGTGCATGTGCACGCGGCTGAATGCCGCGCCGCAAACGGAAATGCCAAGTAGTGTATACGCCGATTTCACGCGTTTACGTATACGCATTAACAGCCCCTTCTATCTCTCTCTCTCTCTCTTCTATATATGCATATGCACTCCCGGCGCAAGAGAGAGAGAGAGACTGGTTTAGAACTTGCAGCACACACTTGCTTCCTTACTCGTGCAAAACAGTCCATTATCGCAGATAATTATCGACTTTTCGAGATTCTTATCCAATAACGCAGCTGTCGCCCGTTTAACTTTCTCTATTTACTATCTATATACCTAATGAAAATATCTGATAGTGTCGATTGCATTAGTAGCGAGAAAATTTACGAAATTCTTCGTGTTTTCTTCTTTTTTTTTGTCGCGATAATTCATCGAATGAGTAATGATCGTTCGTTCGTATAATTACTATTTCATCGCGGCGAACAAATTGAAACGAAAAAGCGTGCGACTTCGCGAAAAGATTAGATGTCATAATATAACAGTCAAAAGTATGACGTTACATCAGCAATGGGAGTTTAGCGCGTGGCTAAAGCTCTTTTACGAGCGTCATAGAAAAATACGCCTCGAGGACACAAATCAAAACCTGATGTCCGCGAAGGCATATAATTTGTCAAACGCAAAAGCCATTCCGAGTCACACACTCTTTGCGAACTCCCCCCTCTCTCTCCCTTTAATTACGCTTTTCCAAGGCGGAAACGCAAAAGTCATCGTTCGTCACGCGGCACACGTTTTCACGTCCAGCTAAAGAAACTGACGGTCTAATCTAATCCGTGTATGTCTTATACAAATCGTTAATTGTCACGCAAACAATGAGGTAGGTGAAGGGTGGCAACCAGGGCTTTTGAGTAGTCATTAGATTGTAATTAAGAGACCGTGTTTATTCAGTATTGATCGCAATGCAACCAAATGAATAAAAAATTTTTTGAGAGTGATAAAATAAATTTTTTGAGAGTGATAAAATAAATCTTTGGTGAGAAGACACAATTCAATCGTTTTTTGCAGCATAGTTAAAACATTTTGATATTTTATTTTGAATTTATTTTGTCGGGTTCATTTCATAACAAATTAGAAACTAATTTTTGTACTTATTTATACCATAGAATGAATTTCCTTAAACTCAAACAAACCGTTCTTCTTTTAAGGCAATCTTTCTTTTTCCATTGTCATGGTTGAATGTAGATATAAAATCTGTTCCTCCCCTCTCGTACTCACCCATTATCCAAATTTTTCCGCTCGTAACCCAATCGAATTCCCATCGAAAACGAATTTCCGTAGGGTAACTAAACTAGATTTTTTTTTTTCTCACCCTACATTCCAAAAATCGGCATAAGATCGACGATGTGGCGCAATAATAATTTCTTGCGAGTCATCGCGCGCGTCTCTTTGTGTATCAAACTCAAGGATCTTCCTTGCAAGGGTGAATATTCCCCGAGTGCGAAAGGCGATCTTAAATGCGGAGTTGGGGCTCGCGCTGCTGCTGCACTGACAGAAGGAAACCGAAAACCATTAATTTTCTTAATGGCCGCAGTGAAATAACTTTCGCCTACATACTAATCGCGCGCCTCGCTTGCACCCCTATATTTTGTATTTTTTCTGTTCCTCTTGCAGACTAATAGCATGCTCGCACTATTAGTACGTGGAATATTGAAATATTGACGAAAAACCATTGATTTGACAAACTTGAACACGTTATAAACATTTAAAATAAAGTATACGTAAAGAAAATGAACATTGCCTTTCTAAAATGTTGGACATTCATCGAGAAACGTACGATTAATTAGAACTGCACGACTATGCTGTTTATGGGAAAAAGGAAAAGTTGCTATATATAAATTGAAAAGTCGAGCGACGCGTGGTAATAGCGAATAATTTGTATGGCTGAACAAAACTGCAAGTCAGAGTCGGCACAAAGGACGAAATAATTGGCGGGCTTAAAAATGCATGCGACCAGTTCATTAAAAATCATTGGCTGCAGATCGGGTAATAAGTCATTAGGCGCAAATTGCCAGGGCTACTGCTGCGAACGAAGCATATAAGATGCGGGTTCGTATGGGGGACAAGTGGATAGGCGTCTTGTTAGCGACACACACACACACAGACACATACACACACAGAGAGAAAGCCTCATCCGCCCTCGCGTGGAGCGCACAAAGCGAGTTGAATTTGCGCGGAGGTGAAACATCGCGTACAAGGTACTTTCGGTCTGCAGGCGCGAGAAAAGAGCGCTGATCTGATAATCACGGCTTTGCCTCTCTTTTGCCAAGGCACTCACTACGTGTATGTGTGTGTGCCTCTAAAGACCTGGGGCACAGTCCTTTTGAGGACACTCCAGGTCCCGTCGCACACTGTACTTGCTCGCATGCAAATAAAGAACCTCGACCTGCATAAAGCTCTATATACATGCATCCTCTCTCCGTGCCTGCATTTTCATAATGCCTCTCCCCACCCTACGTTCTTTATCATATTTCCTTGTTTTTCTCCACCTACCTCTAGCCCTCCTCATTTTTTTCTTCGAATTTTTTTTCATTTTTTTTTTCATTACCGCTTGTGCGTCTCTGTCTTTCTTTGTGGCAGGCATTTTTTAATAACACGCACTTCTGCGAGAATAACGGCAGCAGAGAAAGAAAGATTTAATAAGGAATTTATGTAACTTTACAAAACAAGCTTGGCGTTTTACTTTCAGAGTTTTTTCTTGTATTATGTGCTTTTTCTCATTGTAGATTTTTTTTCTCTCAACAAAAATACAACCAATGTAGACTTTACAGACTTCTATTAAAATGTTGGATAAACGTCATAGCACATAGTTGATCCTTCAGCTCGACGAATCGCGCTGAGCGCGAGAAAGACATACTAACAACGAAAAAGATCAGTCGTCGTAGTCGTAGCCGTCGTCGTCGTCAGGAGCTTGAAGAGAGAGAGAGAAAAAAAGGAACAGAGCGAGATCCTGAATATGGCCGAGATTACGAGGTGGCTGGATGGCATTTGAAAACGGGCAGTAGCAGCAAAGTCTCATCCTCCTCCCACGAGAAGTCAGCAGCTTACCGCGCAAATCCCGTCCTCAATTTTGTACGTGCCGCTATTACCGAGGCGCGACGCGCCGCTCGTACGCCCTTTTTTTCTTTTTTTTTTTTTTGCAAAAAGTCTCTCTACAATCCACCGCGCGAGCACACACGCCTCCTCCTCCCACTTCCTTGCGAGCTACTCGCTTCTTTTTTTTTTTCTTCTCTCTAAGTTTGTTAAGTTCTCTTTCAACGCGAGTGCAACGCACGCTGCCGTGGCGACACATAAATAAAATCGCGAGGGCGCATTGCGCAACGCACACACACACAGACACAGACACACACCACGTCGCGACGATTTATGCCAAGCCGACGACAGACGGACCATACACTGCTGGCATGGATAAGAATTTTTATCGAGCATGTCCTGCCGCGACCGAGAGCGATAGATTTGTCTCGAGCGTGTCGCTTTTAACGCCTCTAGATGCAGTGCTAGTGTTGCACTCGAGGCTGCACTGCCACGCGCGCGCGCACATACGTATATATTACATTTCAAACCGACGCTTTTGCCTTTTGTCTTTCCACGCGCATGCGCCATACTCTCTCTCTCTCTCTCTCTCTCTCTCTCTCTCTCTCTCTCTCTCTCTCTACGTATGATCGATGTTTTCGAGGGGGTATACTTTGCTAATGCTCTCCTTGTCTGCCTCGAGACTGTCGTTCATTGATCAGCTTCGTTTTCTTTTCAACACCTCGAGTGTGATTAACAATGAACTTATATATCCGAGACACATGCTCACAATTCAATTATTTACTTGCACATATAAACAGAGTAATAAATTTTCTCGAGCTTGACCACGGTTAAAGAATATTTGAATTATACTGTTTGCACGTAATGTTGCCGCGAGTAGATTTTTTTCTCTCTCTCTCTCTCTCTAGCGAGTAGTAATGCGTTTACACGCGTGTTATACCGTTAGGAATCGCGAGTTTAGCTATTATCATATCCGAAAACACTTTGTCTTCATAAAACAAGCGAGATAACGAGATAAACCCGTAAACGCGTACGTATATGTCCAATTCCACAAAAAAACGCCCATAATTCGGCACGGGTTCTAAAAAATCTCAAACTCAATCGACGCTCCTAATTCCTTCGGGATATCATTCCATGTTACAAGAGAAACCGAAAAAAAATTGGGCCCATCCACAAAAATTCTGGTGACACCTTTTTTTCGGCCGTGGAAGTTAAAAAAATAATAGAAAAAAACGAGGTAAGTTTCCACGTTTTTTTTGGAATTTAATGAAAAATGAAAAATGATAGCATTAATCTGACTTCAGATTCGAATTCTACGTCAAAAAATACATCGAAAACCATATTTTGTTTTTTTTCTACTTCACTTTCCGGCCTCCGCAGAGCTTTATAAAGTGTAACAGTTCATAAAACCTAAAAAAATCAATGAAATCGAAAATTTGACAGGTATAGTGAAATTTGCATGTTTCCATAGCTCACCATGGTCGGAATTTCGACGAGAAAAAAAAACCAAATATGGTTTTCGACGTGTTTTGAGCCGTAGAATCCGAATCTGAAATAAGATCAACGCTATCTACTCTCATTTTATATTGAATTCCAAAAAACCATAAAAAACCACAAAAAGTCAGATTTTCGTTTTTATCGATGTCAGAGTTTTTACGTGACTTTATCTGTCACATTTTATAAAGCTCTACAGAGGCCGGAATTTGAAGTAGAAAAAAAAACAAAATATGGTTTTCGATGTATTTTTTGACGTAGAATTCGTATCTGAAGTCATATTAACGCTATCATTTGCCATTTTTCATTAAATTCTAAAAAACCGTAGAAACTTACCTACTTTTCGATTATTTTTTTAACTTCCACGAGCGGAAGAAGGGTGTCACCAGCATTTTTGTGGATGGGCCCAATTTTTTTTCGCATTCTCAAACCTCATAGAATAATATCCCGAAGGAATTAGGAGCGTCGATTAAGTTTGACATTTTTTATAACCGGTGCCGAATTATGGGCGTTTTTTTGTGGAATTGGACATATACATACTGGACGCGAAGGCTTAAATACAAAAGCGGACGTAGATATCTTTTTTTTTCCGCAGATATAATCGACTTTTATATATTCGCAAAGAGTCGCAGTGCGCTAATAGCAAATTGTACGAATATGACGTATAAATAGGCCCATAAATGACTCGTATATTTGCCAGCGACGACATATGGCAGCTCTCTTACGGGCCATAAATTAGCGGTGTGCGCGAGAGCGCATAAACGCCGGAACATTGCAGATGCGCAGATACTTGACCGTCGTGCGTGTACGCAGTTCACACTTGCGCGGAGGTCACTTCGCGATGTACGTATAGATATTAAGCTGCACCAAAACATCACTCTTGCACGGCATAATGGATTCAATCATCTGGCCCGCGCCTTTCGTTATAACGTAGCTATGTGAAATGCATTAGAGCAATGTGTATATTGGCCAAGAGGTATATAGATTCGAAGTGCAATTTTTGTTTTGGCAATAATCGAGCCGATATACTGCATTGAAACTTTCCACTGAAATGATACTCGATGCAGCCACGGCAAGTCTCAATAAATCAGCCAGGGTGTACAGCGTGTATAAGTAGTCGTTGTCATTATCAAATAATCATTTGTAGAACAGCGTGTCTGGCAATAAAAATCAACGATATTGCACTGCACACGTATAGCAACCACCATCAGATCTAATATCTATCCGAACGAATTCATTACATCACTGAAAACGGGCTCGCGCGGTGCACGCTGCTTGAATGGTCTCAGCTGTATGTTTGTGTGATACAAATCCTATCACGAGAAACAACGTGTGCCTGTATATGTGTATGTGTATATGTCTGGCACGTTAAATCATCGTCAAAACTCAGGAGATATCTCTGTCTCTCTCTCTCTCTTCGAGACGATAAAGATCTTTCGTGCAACTAATAAAATTTTTCCCAGAGATTATTATTGTTCGTCCCCATCCGAAACGAGCTTATCACGCGCGGCCAATCATCTACTAGCGCGCGCTTCTATAACGGTATAGCACGCTATATGAGTGTGCTCCTCAAAGACGCGCGACCGCGACTAGGCAAATGCTTTTACCTGTATATGCCCGCGCGCGCTGAGAGAGAGACCATGGCTTTCAATGCAATTTTTTTTTCTCTCCCTGGCACACGGTCCGCCGACGCGCCGCTGTGTGTGTGTATGTGTATGAAAGACCCGTGTGCGCCATGGGCTCAGTCTATACACGGCATTTGCTGACAAGCCGCTACTTGCCCTCACTCTTACCAGAGGTCGCCACCTACTGAACTTGCTTTTTTCATGACTTCGAAGTACTGTACCTGTAGAATGGAGCTCGATACTTTTTTTTATCTTGAATTCATAGTTGCCTATAGTTTTTTAATTCATTTCGATTTGCGCTACTTTTAGAAAGTTTCGCGAAAGAATTGCCACTTATTCAAATTATTATTATTAAACATGCAATTAAATTAATTCTTGTCACAGACTACTTTCATACGTCTAGAGCGTGTAAAAAAATGATCTAGCACAGGTATAAAGCAATCAACACTCGATGCAATAAAGTGACATAATGCTTGTAAAGTAAAAGCTGCCCCCATATGCACGCGAGCGCTTGAATTTTCCATTTGGAGCCAAATTGAAGGTGCCGCGATTACTTGTATATGCAGCGTGTATTATACACATACTGAAAGCGCAATTAACGATCGAAATTACACAACGACCTGTCAATTTGATTTATAAAGCTAATTTGTCGCTGATATTGCCTAGCACTTGGTTGTATTAATCACACTTTCATACACGCTAATTAGAGAACTTTAATCTCTCGGCCAAAAGGAAGTTTAATAAGATTGGTATATATAAATGATTAAAGTGCTTGGATATACAAATTTGGCCATTGGAGCTCGTGAAAGCAAGCAAACGCCTCAGGTCTATAAACAAGCCTGTTCCACGTGCGCTATACTCCAGAGAGAGAGCGAGAGAGAGAGGTCGTTATCCGCCGGTTGTCCGCGTGCACTTGTAAATCTCGCGAAGCTGCATCTTCGGCGGTGTGTTCAACAGTTGCGGGGCGTTCTCGCTTACGTGCGGCGCTGAGATACGACGAGCGAGAACGATATGAGCAGAGCGGCGGCAAACTGGTGCAGTGCAGTCTGTATATATGCACCTATGGGAACCAGCGCAACGCGTATTATGCCGTATATAATTCAGAGAGAGAGAGAGAGAGAGAGAGAGAGAGAGAGAGAGAGAGGCGAGGCCTCGTTAGCGCGTGCATTATGCAATTGGGCACTATATGAAGATGCCGTTTACAGCTGTGGCAACATTAGTCGCGTGCCGCTATATATGTATACTCGCATGATGCACCGCAGAGCACGATATGGCATTTATATTCCCTTTTCGAAAATCGATACTTTCAGCCAAGCTTGATCGTCCTTTGATAGATAGGTATAAGCGCCGATAGCGAGGATCGTTTGTTCTCAGCTCTCTTACTCACCCACTCGCCAACTCATTTCCTTAGATTGAGCTGTATAGGCGTATGCGCTCGTTTTATATATATATATTTTACCCGAGCTTGCACATGCATTTTTGATCATTCATCCTTTGTCTCTTCGCTCGGCCAACAACAACATCATCGTCCGCAGCGACGTTAAGCAAATGTTAGCTTGTTGGTTCATTCGTAATCAAGCGTGATTACTTGTTTTTATTCGACGGACACGCGATAATAGAGTCTATCTAGAATAAACAAAGCTCGAGTTAAACGCACGCGTACATTAGGTAAATTACATATAATTTTAAATTAAGCGCGCGGAGCGCTCGATATATATACTCATTAAATTAACGTTTTCTCGATGAGAATCAAACAAACGTAAACGTGTAACTTCGGTGTTTGAACACGGCAACGAATTAGAATAAATAATTCACAAGCGCTTGTGTTAATATAGGTCCCACAGTGCCTGTCTGTGTGAACAAAACAAAGGAGCGTGAAGATGATTTGGGTAAAGCGACTGAGCAAATTGATTTATAGCGCGCGAGGGGCAGCTGTCGTTCGCTGCGTAAGTTGTATATACACACACGCACGTATAGAACGTTTTCCGGGCGTTAACTCCTCGTTTGGAGAGAGCTGCGACCGGAAAAAGGGGGGAGGGTGAAGGCGCGATGAAAAAGCACGATAATCGCATAAGAATCGCTACAAACGGATTTGTAGCGCGCGAGGGGAGGAGGATAGAAAGTGTATATATGTATGTATATACGTAGGCTGTATAGACAAATGTTTCTCGGGCGCGATACGCATATACATACACACATCGCGTACACGCACGCCGAATATGATCATTCATATGGCGCGCTTTGCTCACGCTCACGCACGATTAACATAATTCGATACTCGCTGCACGATTAGCTGACGTATTTATTAATGGTAATGCTCTCTCTCTCTCTCTCTCTCTCTCTCTCTCTCTCTCTCTCTCTCTCTCTCTCTCTCTCTCTCTCTCTCTCTCTCGCATTCACACCGACGGTGCCCGTGTCCTGCATTTACCCGACAATTGCCCGGCATTTGGAATATTAACGCTTGTCACCTATAAATGTCAGGCCTTGTACTTCGGAATATGTCTTTTAACGTCGCTTATATATTATAATGTCCTATGGGAAACTGTGCTTTGCTGTTATCTCACTCCTTCGCTTAATGCGAGGACACATACAAATCTGCGAATCACGCGCTATACGATTATGAAATCTCTCTCTCCCCCCCCCCCCTCTCTCTCTCTCTCTCTCTCTCTCTCCGGCAGCTTACGTCGATTTAGAAGATTATCTTTTATTGGCGAGATTTGTCAGTCTGACTGAATCTCGGGATTATAGGCGTGAGCGTTGCGAACATCAGATCCGGGTTAATTACTCTTTTGACGTATTGGTCGTCGGATATCTGATTTTATTTGATGTCTCAATCATCGAAACTATCACCGTTTTGTTTTTTTTTTGAGAGAGATAATGATTCTTTCGATAATTACTCGACGAAATCGCATGGGTGATTCGTTGAAATCAGTCGACGCGTTAATCAATGTGTACAGCGAGCCCAGACTGAAAATACTGCTGGGGTCCTGCAATTACGAATCTCGCAGTAGAAAAAACGCAGTACGCGAGAGATAAGTCATGAAGTGAGAAGTCAGTGTACGTGTGCGGCGATCAAATTACAGGTTGAGAGTATAGTGCAGGAAAACGGGGCGCAGCTCGGCCGGGGCCGCGCGTCAAAGATGATCAATCTCTGGCGGCGCGTAAGCGAGCGGCTTTGGCTGGGGCGCGAAACCTCGCGCACGATGCTTTTCCGAGAAAAAAAGCTCGGACAGCGCGGCAAGTGCGAGTACTCGCAGTAAGTAAGTAAGTAAGCAAGCGAGTAAGTACACAGAGAAGCACGAGGGGGAGGTACGTACAGCGCGAGGTGGGTAGCAACAAGGCTTCCTTGCGCGCGCCCGACTCGCACTTTATAATACCGAGAAAGAAACCCTCCCCTTTTTTTTATGCATTATGGCTCCTGGATTATGGCGCTCGCGAGCCAACTGTATCATCCTATCCCCGCTGCTACTGCGAGTTACCGACCGACGACGACGCCTCGTCACACCAATCAGCTGCGATTGCCGTATCCCTTCCTTTTTCTTCTTACTCGCACTTTGCCGCGCTCCTAATTTTATTCTTCTTCCATACCCGATCGACTTTATATTAACTTCTCCATTTTTCGACGCTCATTTATTTCAATGGCAATCGTACATTCACATTGTTGAACAAAAATACGCGATGATATTCTCTTGTGAAAACACACAAATTATAGATTTGCTGTTTTACTCTAGCAGACAAAGAAAACTTGGAGCGGCATGAGAAATGAAAGTTAATGAAATGCTTGACGTATTGTCGAAATTGCGCAATAGACGTTTATATAATACACACATATGCAGAGAGCGAGAATGTTTTGGGGAGAAAAGCGACGACGATGGAGGGTGAGACAAGCAGAAGCAAATAAACGAGCTTTCAACCGAAACACATTATATAGCTGCTGCTGCTACGAGAGAGCGGAGGAAAACAAAATAGCAGTTGGATTCCTCTCGGCGACGGAAGAGCGTAGGCGAGGGTCTCTCTCTCTCTCCTCGGATTTATTGGTGGATATTTATTAAATCGGATTGCCGGGCTGCGGCGGCCTCGCGCGGATCTGTATTTGTCGATTGTCTGGGCCGATTTAATTACAAACATCAATATGTTCGCAGCGCCGTCTCAATTCCAACGCGCTCTGCTTGCTGTCTATATAGTCATAGCAGAGCGCGTGTATATACAATCACTCTCTCACTTGTGTTTTTTTAATAATTATTTCACTCCGTCGACTCGCGCGCATATAAAACGCTCTGCGCGTATATATTTTTTGTTTCGCCTAGCAATATGCGCAGCGGAAGTTTGTCGTCGCTGGCGCTTTTGTTATTCCGCGAGCTACAGAGATATTATTCCCTTCCAATGAGAAATCCAATCGCGAGGGGAGTATCATGGCAAATATTTTGCAGCTTCGCCTGGCAGCGCGCAACTCTTCTTCATTTTTGTATATCTTCCGCCGTCGCGCGTTGCAGTCCAGGATCGGAAAAGCAAATTAAAACTTTGATTGGCTTGATAACTTTTATATTTCCGCGTGGTTTTATTAAAAACGTCGAAACGAGCTTTCCTACCCAATTTCGCGCAAGCTTCGTCCACGCTTCAGTTGAAGCACTAACAAGTTTGTTAAAAAAACAGAAATAAAAATTTTTTTTTTTATTGTCTACCGATCCCGTGGGTGAGAGAGGTATTTGAATGTAGAGAGAAAGAGAGCGCGACAGCGAATAATTTGACAAACAAGTGACGCTTTTTCCGACACGAGTGCAAAAAAAAAATCCGCGAGCAAATATTTTTCAACCTGGGCTTTTAATTAACGCTATGCGGTCGTCGCTAGAGGTTGCGCGTGCGGCGAATCGAACAGCGAATACGCATTCGGGCAGCGGGTATTTACAGTATCCTCGTTTATTCGTATTATTAGCGGGAAGGGAAAAAGCGCGTTCGATGCATTTTTCTCTTTCTCTCTCTCTCTTCTTTTTTTTTCGGTAACGAGCTGCGCGTTATTATGTTGTCTCGCGCTCGCTGCCGATAGCTCGTTAAACAGCTCGCTTAATTTATCGTTCGAATGCGCGTACGCTAGGCTCTCTGACCCAGCAGTAGCAGCAGCAGCAGCCGTCGGCTTTTAATTGAATTTTCAAACTGTCTCCTCGTTGCCCCTTTCGCACTGCAGCAAGCGTTAACTTGTGATTCTTTTTTTTTTTTGTTACCAGCCGATAATTGGCTTTACCTTTGGCCCCTCGGATAAACCTACAAAAGCTCAATTCACCACGTCGCCTATTCCGTGTCCAACGTTAATGCTCGCTCGATTCATTCGATTACTTTTTCGCGCAATATATATATATATATACATATACGCTACTTTCAATCAGCATTTGGCGCTAAACAGTATGTTAGATAGTTCCGCCTCGTCATTTTTTTCAGTACGTTAGTCACATTAGCCTATCGTTCGGCAATCGCCTCTTTCGTTGTCGGCAAACGGAGCGTGCAAAGTGTAATGCGAAACGAGCGCACACTGCGATCATCTATTAATTAAACAGATATGTTAATCGCGCGCGAAGAGGTGACAGGCGCGATGAAATTCTAATTTGAAGTAACCGCTATCTAGCGTAGCCGATCTATACCAAACTTTTGCATGACCTTCCACGCGTGGTGCATGCACACTCGCACGATAGATACAAAAAGGGTAATTAAGGATATGAGAGTGCGCACGAGGGGTGTAAAACTGTTGAAATTAGAATTGAATGGGGAGAGCTAGAGCTCTGGCGCGAGTACATATACTTTTTTTTTACGGCTGCTTGCCGCGCGAAGATATGATTTTTACGAGGACATCAAAATGTCGTTCTGGTTGTTTTACATTTAGGCTGCTCGGGTGAGCCATTAAGCAGCCATCTCTGTCTCTCTCTTTCTGGACTATAACCTCCGCTGTTAGCTCTGCATACTAATATAAAGTGCATCCTAGACTTATGTACATTTGCATGTGAACTTATATATATTTTCCGAGAGACGTTTACAACCCGCGCTATCTATTGGAATCGATCCAAAACGATATTCCGAGGCAATAAACTCTAATGCGTGGATGGTTTCGCAAGTACAAAGGCCAACGTCTACACACACGGAACGAGCATTAAACGACGCCATAAACGAATTTCGCGAGGCTATTAATCAAAGAGAAAGAACGCAAACACACACACACACACACACACACACACACACACACACACTTGTACAGGAGAGGAGGATCAAAAACGAGTAAGCAAGGTAGCGCGAGCGCGGTACAGTGGCGGGTGGCTAATGTGGCAGGAGCCGAGGAAATTGGAATGTAACGCTGGGGCTCGAGCTCTCGGCGAGAACAACGAAACAATTATGCGGGTGGGCAGTGCAGCAACGTAGCCTTTGTTCGTTTCCTTGCCTTACTACTGCAGCTGTATTGCAAACGAGTAGCGGCTGCAACACAGCAGAGAAAGAGAGAGAGAGAGCTTAATGTTTTGAGTGGCGCGACCAAAAGCTCTTGTTTCGAATTTAACGCTAATCGCCCTTGCCACGGCTCTCATACCCCGGCAAGCAACAACTGTAAGCATACTTCCTAAATGCTCGCTACTTTTCATCTATATACGCCCTGCAAATTCCGCTGTAATTTACGCGTCTCGCGCCGCCGCTGTGCAGGTTACTTTATTTATAATTGCGCCTCTTTTGGGTGGATAAATTTTATTTAATTTTATTTTTCGTTCTCTGTTTTAGTTTTTTGTACTTACTTATCGGCAATTGCTTTTCACTTACCTGAAACAAAGAGAAAGGTATTTTTTTTAAGCGTTGAGTGAAAAAATAAAGTGTTATATGTGGATAGCGGGATCGTAATAGCAACGATAAATTATGGCTGATAATTTGCCATTTTTGCGAAAACACGTCCTTGAATACCACATTTCGGTATTTCATTTTATTGTTTAGCCATAAATCACGTTGTCTTATATTCAGCAAAAATTTATGCGTTTAAGTGGCCTCGAAAAGAGAAGAAAAAAAAAAGATCACTCGAAAGAAATAAATACCCGCGCGCAGTACTTGCTCTTGGCCGAATGTCAACACACAAGCCAAAGTCCCCCCGCGGCAATATTTTACGCTTCATTCAAGTCTTTACCTAAAAGGAATCAATTAAATGCCCGCGATTATCTTCTTATTGATAATTTTTCACTCGCATAATTTACGAGCTGCATTGAAATTAAAGAAACTCAGTCGCGTCGAAGAGGAGAGGAGAGAGAAAAAAGCTTGGCGATAGAACGAGCACGCCGAGAGCGAGAGATAATAAGCAAAAAGAAGAAGAAGAAGAAGAAGAAGAAGAGAAGCTGCTCGAGCGAATGAAAGAAGGAGAAGGCCGTAACTTGTGGTATTACAATAATAAAGAGCCAAGTTGGATGCCCGTAAGCAAAACGCGCGCGCCGATACTTCTCTCTCTCTCTCTCTCTCTCTCTTTTCGTACATTTTCATAATCCGACAGCTTGCTTTCGTGCGGTTTTGGCCAATGAAAAGCTTCGTTTTACGCGACTTTGCCAGATCATTGACTCGTTTCGGCCGCGGATATTTAAAACGAGTATGGTCCGTCGAAATATTTTTGTCGATTTGTTTGCAAAATGACTGTCAATGATTTCACAAAAGTGCTTAATTTGCCATTCTTCGATGTTCGAAAACACTCAAGAAGCTACCGTGTCGTAAAATGAAAATATTTTTGGATTTCCGCCAATTCTTTTATACATACAGCAGATGAATAAATGTCGCACAGCGATATTTCTGCGAAAACAAAACGATTAAATTATTCAAGCAGTATCGAGTTCTTGTTATTTCGGTCCTGATTTTATAAGTTTAGAGCTTTGATCCAGACAACCTCAGTACAATGTAAATTACGAAGTTATCTATTTATTACTTCTTCTGTCAATCCAGTGCCGCAGACAGTCGATCATGAATATGTGATACGATTTCAAAATAGAAGCTACCAAATCGAATCGAACACTCGAAAATGACGTGTCAATAATGTTACCCGAAATAGCAGACTATTCAAGCCAATCACGAAGTCATCTAATTAACAATCCAAATTTATCGGCTATCTCAACCGAAATCTAGTCAAGAAGCTATTCACCTAGTGGATAAAAGAAGGGTAACACACCTACACTGTAGTTTTGCATTCCTTTGAGCGACTGATATCACACAGATACAGATACACAAACGCGCGCGAATCCTTAGCGTCGCATCGCAACACATCCCTATGCATACATATCGAATTCAAAGTCCGTGCACAGAGCAGTATAGGACTATTTGGCTGTCGTTGGCCGCATTAGCCGTAACTCAGAATTATTAGGCTCTCGCTCGCATACCCAAGCAAGCAATCGGTTTATATAGCGAATGTTCTGCTGCGTCTAGACTCGCGCATTCGCATGAATATATATTCACTCGCTTATAGTTTTGCCTCTTACGCACGCAGCTATACGTGATAGCCCGTGTGTGCGTGCGTGCGTGATCTGCCTGTTTATTTTCGATTTGTGCAATGTTCGGAGAAAGGAAATAGATACTTGTGCGCATAGGTGGAACAACTCGAGTCAATTTACTTTGGTTATATATACATAGCTATTCTATATTCCCTGCGAGTGCCGAACATTGTTTCGCGAGTGAAAATTATGTTGAACGCAATAGAGCAGATCTAATTTCCGTCACGTCTTTCGCGGCGTATTATAAATTGAGGAAAAGACACGAGGAAAAGTCAGGCACGTTCATTGAAATCGTATATTTCGATGATTAAATTTGCAAAGAATCATCATAAAAAGCTCAAGTATGCATTTTTATTTAGTGCTTTGTTTTGTTCAGACGACTTCCTAATACTTTGTTGCATTAAATGTAATTCCCATATCGAAACACGTATCTAGATGCGCCGAGTATACATATATACAGCGCCTGCATATATAAGCCACGAGTGTGTATATATACCTATACATACAGTGAGAGGTGGTCGTGTGAGCCGATTAAGGAGAGACAGCAACGCGTGGGACGGTCGAGGGCAGCGGCTCTTTCTCTCGAAATCGGCGCGTACATTCATGTGCAATGTTACACACACACACACGTGCTTGGAAATCGTTGTCTGATGATGATCGGATATGAGCTGAGCTGAGTACGGTGAAAGTTTTGCAAATTTTCAATTTTGCACGAGAACCCGTGCGCGCTCGCGCTCGCCTAGAGACTGGCAATTTATGCGCATTTTTAATGTCACGTTTTATACGTTATTTTCGCG
This sequence comes from Galeopsomyia nigrocyanea, assembly GCA_035047105.1. NCBI lineage: Eukaryota > Metazoa > Arthropoda > Insecta > Hymenoptera > Eulophidae > Galeopsomyia > Galeopsomyia nigrocyanea. The sequence goes on along the minus strand of JAWWMK010000021.1, from coordinate 2,124,052 downwards.
TTATTTAGCCGCCTGCATATACAGCGGAATAACTTTCACGGCCATCGAGGTCACACTCTCGTGTCCCACAGTTTGAAAACGCGAACTATGCCAATTTTCCCCTTGAGAAATTCTTATAAGGACTGTAGAAAAATATGGATTCGATACGCTCGAGATAAGAGCAATGTTTATTGAAAGAGAATGTATAGAACGATACTTACTTTACAAATAATAAAGATAGCATGAATTTATCCGATGAAAACTGTAATTGGGCAACAAAAAATTGAAATTTAATCTGCAGAACGAGTGAAATTGCACTTTTACTCGGCGTTAACATGTAATACAAGATGTTTGAATTCAGCACAAAAAAAAAGCCGCCTCCAAAAAAAAACCGCAGATTGCGTACAAGGAAAAGAATGCGGTTTATAAAAAAAGACAGTAGCCGATGCATGCATGCGTGTGTGTGTGTGTGTGTCGAAAGTTTGTCAATTATTTTAATGACACCGCGCGGTCGCTTAAACGTCTTCTCTTAATACGCGTTCACCTCTCGACACATCTCACGCGAGAGCAAACGCGAAGCAATGTTATCTGCAATCGGACACTGGCCATAATGCCTCCGCTACACTGGAGGATCAGCCGATTTGCCGACAAATAAAAAGTTTCAAATATCAATGCGGCAAATCGGATGATCCTCGCAGTGTAGCGGAGGCATAAAGGCATCGGGGCACAGCTAACTTTCGACAGCTGCTTACTGCTGCTGCTGGTTCCTTAATTCTCGTGGTCTTATAGTGTCGCGTGCTCACACTGCGCAGGTGCCAACCAATCGGAATTTACGAGCCGCTATCTGCAACAGCACGCGACACGCGTTAAGCTTCGATTCGTCTTCTATGCTCGATCGGACGAGACTTTTTCTTTTTATTCGCTTGTTTGTTCAACTTTAAATAAAAATGAATGTGCAGTTGAATACGAGAAATAACTTTGATATTCGCAAGACACGACAAAGTTGAAAACCACGGTGATAAAAATAGTTGTAAAATAAACGCCGAGTGAGGAATACGAACACCTATGTTTCCTTTCATTTTATTGGTCTTCTTCACTTCAACTGTAAGTTTTATTAATTCGTAGACGTACTCTGTAAATTTATTTATACGAGAGTCAATTTTCTTTATTATTCAATTTATTACATCAGGCTTTTAAAATCATCGACGCAAAACCAATAGAAGCTGTTTATTCAAAATGGAAGAATATTACGACAAGGTACGCTTGAAATATAGAAACCATTTTGATTGTCAATATATCTGCAATAAATTATGATGCAATTTTTATAGACAGCTGTTTCTGAACGCTGGTTGAAATACTTCAAAGAGGTACTTTACTTTAATTTATCATAAACTAAGAATTCAAATTTACAAAAAAGAAAACCTATAGATGCATAATAACATTTTTAGGCAGGAATTGAATGTGAAAACTACGAAGTTGTTTGTTCTCAAATAATTGAAGGATCTGACCATCTTCCAGAACCTGAACTGCTTCAAAAAAATTGCGAGGTAATAAAACTTTTTTTAATTATTTTGAAAAGATTATTTTATATATTATTACATACTTTTTTTAGACAAAATTGAAAGATCTTGTATGTCCTAAGAATACGAATTCATTGTCTACAACCAAGCCCACTACGAATTCTGCATCAGTATAAGCATAAGTTGACGTTTAACGAAACATTTAATGTTGTAGTACCGGAAATGCATTAAAGTAAAATTTTGTAATCTTACAAAGGCAATCAAATTGATTAAAAGGCATGTATCCTCTCCAAGCAAACTTCGCGTGCAGCGTTTTCTCGAGGAAGTCGTAGTCCTGAATTAGAAAAGTATGTTTAGAAATAAAGCGGGGCTAATCCGGGCTAATCACTGTGAGGCGAAAATACGCGCGGAGAGAAGGAGTAGCATAGCAACCGACTTCGTTTGATCCGCCGCCTTGATATATAAAATCGAGCTCAAGTTCGTTAATTTCACGAGCAAGTCTTTGGGCTGGTATAAGCGTTGAAACTCTCTCCGCGGGCACAGCTGGCAAAGCTCCTTTCCAGTGCGGAGAAAACGACGGCGATGCGAAGAGAAAGATAGAGAGCATAGTCGGTTATATAGGAGCGAACCGAGGGAAATGAGAGGGAGCTAAACGTCAAATTACAATTAGCGATGCGCGCGGCGGCGCGCGCAATCAAGGCACGCTGCTACTCGCGAGTACAGGGGCGCATTTTCGAGTCGCTTGAAAAGGGCCGTCGAGAATTCTTCTTCTTCTTTTTCTTTTTTTTTTCGTGATTTCTCCGTGCAACCGTCTTTTGCAGTCGAAAATTCTAATTGAACGAGCTCGAGTAATCTTGCCACCTTCTTCTTCTTTTTCCTTTTTTTTTTGTAGTCAATGCCATGCTAAATAAGAATTCGTCTCGACGAGTGGTTGCGTCCTCATCGTCGAGTGGCTACGTCGCGTCGGCGCGTACTTCTCTTGAATCGTCACAAATTAACGCCTTCTCACAATATTATAACTGCAGTCATTTGCATTAATGAATCTTTAAGTACTTGTAATTAGTTTTACCGAGCTTCCCTCTCTCCCTCTAAAACTTCTCATTAATTTACATATCTCCAGGGGCTTACAACTCCAGAAAATTGGGTTAACCGCTTTTATTCATCTTCGCCAATGAATATATCTCCCGCGTAGAATTGAAATCAACGCATCCGCAATTCTTCCCGCCACTCAACTCCTTTCTTTCTCGTCAATCAACTTCAACCGATAATTGAAAAATTACATTGTTTAAAGATTCAATTACAACACGTCGCGCATAGAGCGCGAAGCAGGACGGAAAGCTAGAGTAGCTTAATAAACTTCATCTTCTTCCGAAAGTTCATTACTTCAAGAGGAGATTGAGTTGTTTTAATCTTGCAGATAGCATCGCAGCGATCGCGCGCGCATGAATATGTATTTCACGGCGTTTCGCGCGAAGGAAAAAAAAAAGCTTAATTATCGCCTCGTTATCGCATACATTTGGTGCGGGAAACAGGCGAAATATTTCAAATAGTTAGCGCAAAAAAAAAAAAAAAATTCAAGAGAAAGAAAAATGGCAAGCAACCTAATAAAGGCCATAAAATTATACGCAAGCGGCGGCGGTGGCGGCGGTAGCAGCGCAAAATATATGGTAAAAGCGCGCTCGCGCTCGGGGACTATGAATTTTTTTAAATCGCGAAAATGCATCGTAGTTATATATATATATATAGCAAGCAAAGTGAGCTAGCGCCATAATGAGGTGGCACTCGCGTCGTGCTCGCTGCGTGTGCATATACCTGAACTCGCGGAAGAATACCTCGGGAACAGAGAAGCGTGAAAAAACATGGCGCGGAAGCGGGTGAGAGATGTGTGTGTGTGTGTGTGTGTGTGCGTGTGTATGCTGTTGGCGCACAAAGCATAACGCAACTCGTTGTCCTCCCATCCGTCGCCGCGCTACTGCAGCAGCTACCGGTTTTCGTCGATTTTCAACGCTGCTCGCGCCTATCTTTTTCACGCCCCACGCGTGCTGCACAAAACTTCTACTGACGACCGCCTCGCGTATAACGTGCAAAACAATCGTATGTGCTCGTGGCAGCGATAAACTCTTGTCACGCTGCTGCTGCTGCTGCTCGCGCGCGCATTGTTTATCTTTCGATACTGAATCACGACCAGCATAGCACAACTTGTAACGACGCAACTCTTCTTTTTTATTTTTTCAAATTCTATAAGTTTGAAAATAGTTGGAGTAACTGCGAGAGAGGCACGTCTGCATTTGCCACACGTACATATATATACTCTCTCGAATGTTAATCAAGCTACTTACGACCAACAGAGCGCTGGAGAGAAGAGATTGCACTTTATAAATAACCCGTCTAATTAATCATCGCGCAGAATGAAAATAAAGAGGAACGTGAGTGCGAGTATAGCGAGCTGCAACAAAAGAAGAGAGGTGAACTTGATGCAGGCAAGGTTTGCAGGGAGGAGAGAGGAAGAGAGCAAACAATGCGAAAACGAAAAAGAAAAGAAGAAGCAGGCCAATGTTGAGATGAAGATTGGCAGGGCTTGATAATGCCGCGCGCTGTGGCATGAAAAGCAGCCTCGTCACGGCAGCGAAGACGACGATACGCCACTCGCGTGAAATGTAGGCAGGTACAAGTATAAGCAACTACACTCGTCGTCGTCGTCGTCGTCGTCGTCGACGCTTCAAGCCGTGCGCACTGCATATAAACAAGCGACTACCGGTCTTAAATATAACCCGAACGCACACACACACACACACACACTAGTAGCTATAAGTGCGGTGCGAAAAGTCCCACGTTTAAAGTCCTGTGGCCTGTTTAGCGCTCAACCGCAGAGTCAAGCTTTTTTATTCTACCAAACGTCATTACTCGCTACTGCTGTTATATTCTTTTTACGTGCGTCCTTCGCGACAACGATTCTAAAAAGTCACTTTAAATGTTTAATTTTAAAAAGTTGTCCTTCGATCTGTATCTGCTTTTTCATCTCGTCAATCGCAGCGAGCAGACAGATGCTTCCAGAGGATAGCAACAGCAAAATATTAGTAATGAAATCAAATAGATGTATCATATATAGGAGTATAGACTCTAATTGGTGTCTCGCGTGATACTATTCTGCAACGTTACGATCGACACGTACACACTATCCCTCAGGAGAGTTGCAGTCTTGCTCTTTCTCCGACTCGAAGCCCGCAAACGGAAGAAAGCTTGTAATAGATGAATCGGCGATGTAATGTTTGCGGTCGATCGGCCGAGCCGTTTGGCGACTATACGGCCTTGAGAAACGTGACTTTGTCACGGACGATTAGGCGGTTCGTTAACCCGCCTCCTTACGATCTGGACTGGCTCCAGGCCACTGGGGGATCCATAGGGATGTAACTGTACTCGCGCAAGTCCAGTCGTCCTCGTCGTCGTCGTCGTCGTCGTCGTCGCGGGATTATAACTGATCCGCTGCGAGCGATTGTCGTCGAACCGGGACTTTGCCGTCTCGTATACTCGAGCAGATTGACCGAGCGTGTAACGATGAGCTCTCCTCTCTCGCGTGCAACGATCATTGTATAGCAGCGATCGGCTAATTTCTTCGTTAATTTCTGAAATTAGCGAATCTGTGTGTGTCTTTTTCGAGTTTTTGCACACTTTTTTGTAGCAAATATTGATTATATCGTGAAAGATGAGCTGATGACCGGGCGTTGTTTGTTTGGACCAATTTTAACGGGAATTCTCGTTAACCACTTTGGTCATCAAGTATGATTTAAATTTGAATTGTTTTTAGACAGTACAAAAACGACAATTGCCATATGAATTTTACAAAAGTTTTTACTCAAAGAGATAACAAGGCGTTGGTATACCTAGAATGATTCGCCGAACAAATTGAGCGTATTGTTGGATAAAATTGATCGTCGCGTATCGTCGATCATTATTTTCTACGTACACAAACAATGATTGCGCAATTGTACATATATCTCTGTCTCGACAGAGCAGTACAGTTATATGCAGCACGTAATCGGGTATAGTTGAGCACGAGCTTATACGATTGACTTTAATGACATATATCCCCTGGTCAAAGACACGAAGAGAAGAGATAGGAAGAGCGAGAGAAACGTGGTGGAGTCGTTAGCGATTGTGAGCTCTCGCGAGAGCGAGAGCGAGGATGAAGGGCCCATAAACATCACGCGCACATCAGATTTATAAATCATTGGATTTTATTTCAAATTAAGACTGTTTTAGGACAGGCTATCTCCCTCGAGTCCTTGCGGACCGTTCTTTTATATGCTCTCTTCCCCCCTATGCTATATAAGCTTCGCGCGCTCTCGACCTCGTGAAACTTTTACGTGACATTTTAGTCGCGAACGTATACACTACTACTCCGCACATCTCGCCCACTAATTTTATATTCAGCTATCTACTTTTAACTAGCATTTCATTACTTCTGAACACACTCTGCTTCTCTCTCTCTCTCTCTCTCGCTCTCTCTCTCTCTCTCTCTTACTCTCGACGTTTATTCCTCAATGTTAAATTTTTATTAGGTCGCGAGGTGCGCGACACTATAAAAATTTTATCATAAAAAATAATGTATAACAGTATAATCTTAATGAATTCATATATTCTCTTTCTCGAGTAAGTAGCTTCTACACGTATGTTTCTTTCGCACGATTAATACCCGCCAGTTTGTTTCTGTTGCAGATTTTTCCCGTGGGTGAAAAATGCGAAGAAGAGAAGAAAAAAAAATCGCTCGTTCGCTCGCGTTCTTGGCAGCCTATTCAAAAAGTGCTCTTACGGCCTGGCCAGCTGGGCTGGAATAAAAAGGATTGCTGCATTAAACGTCTCGTTACTTTTTTCCTCTTACTCGTTTTTATTTTTTGCACCTTTTCATTCATTTTAACCCTCCGCATCGGGAGAGAGAGAGAGAGAGAGAGAGAAAGAGAAAGAAGAGTGGTGGTAGTGGGGAGTTGTGGGGGTATCCTCTCGACGTTCGCAGAAACCTTCTCGTGCTAATTAGCCAGATGCTGCAGCAGTAGAGCGCGGCCTCTCCGTGCCTGCCTGTATTTCTTTAGCTCTGCATATAACAAAAGTGTTTACAACTTTAATTAGAATTAAATCTTTGCGAGAGGGCTAGTTTCTTTTAATTTCCTAGGCGCGCTCATATACATAGCGTTTGCATATTTGCGGTTCATTCCACACGTATACGCCACCGCGAAAATGCGAAGCAAACTTTGCGTGTTTGAGCGCTTTCTAAAGCGCGTGGAGCATATATATGTATACTTATATATAGTTTTTAAGTTGCAAATTGAAATGAAAATGCCGTACGCGCCGCGGACTTTTTTTCTTTTACTACGCAGTTTAATACTTTTAATGAAATTATTACACTGCTGCTGCTGCTCGCCGTCTCTCGTGGCGCGTATACATTTATTTCACGCTTTTAGCTTAATTGGAGCGAGCTCTCAATTTGTACACAAAACAATGTTTACCTTTGGCACTTTCGAACGGCAATTACTTTAAAAAATCAAGCGCTCTCCCGCTATTTCGCCCGTGCGATGTTAATACAATTATCCATGCTCATCGTGGTATGAGCAAAGTTGACGTCAATCAAACTTGTGGAAAGTAACGCGAGACTTTTGGCATAGCGCACTTTTTTTTTTATTCGCGTGTTTGCCAGCCAATCCACGTAATGAGCAATTATAATTGATGGACTTTATACGGCTGTTTTTTTTTCCCCTGGCCGTATCAAAACAAACTGTCGACAACTGTTTCCGTGGATCTAATTGCCACCCACGTGCGGTTTCATACTATACGTTGTGTGCATGTGTATCAAGCAATTATCGATCGAAGTCGGAATGCGCGCGTATGAGCGATTGGAATATTGCGAGGATTGATCGAGTATTGCAGTGGTCGCGAGGAGGAGGGAGAAAAAAAGAGGATAATGAGGCGATCGATATCACAGCCCGTAATAATTAGTAGCAAGAGAGGTCGAGTCGAGGAATGACGCGGCGGCGGCGGCAGCAAATAAAGCCAGACTGACGAGGATGATGGCGCGGCGGGGCTGACGCGCGCGCGCGCGCCTGAAACGCGATCCGAGAAAACTTTGCTTTGCCGCCGCGAGGCAGTCTACGTCTATCCGACGTGATGGAGCCCAGGCCGACTGATTATAATTAACTTTCGCCGCTTTTGAGAAATAGATTGCTGTCGACGGCTCGTTCAGCTCGCAACTCTCTACTCTTTTATTCTCTTCTCTTTTTTTTTGGCTTGAGTAGCTCTTCATAAGTGCCGAAACGCAGCTGCCTTTCTCGCTGGAGGACAAATAGAAAAGCACTGCTATAAATTAGCATCGGTTAACGAGAGAGCGCGATCATCGCAAATCAGCATGGGTATAAACGATTGTAAAGGTTTTGCGAAAGGGGAGCGTGGGCCTCCTCTATGAAACGAGAGTTGTAAAAAGTGGAAAAACTACAAAATGCTATACGCGCGTCGACTGCGTGAAAGCGACGACGGCGGCGCGGCCGTTGGGCTGTGGATAATGCCTATAGAGTGCATGTGCGCGACTTACCGCCGGGAAAAATCACTTTGACCATAAAAGCCGCTTGCTCCCTCTTTCTCTCTCTCTCTCTCTCTCTCTCTCTCTCTCTCTCTCTCTCTCTCTCACTGGATCGCGAGCAGGAAGTTACGAGTGAATTCGCGCTTGCGCCAATCAGCGCGATTGAATTTCAATGATTTATGGGGAACTGCACTGCGGCCAAAGCGCACTAATTGCAGCAGCAGCAGCGTGGCCGCGCAAGAAAACACGCCGCGATGCTGCTGCAGCCAATGTCGATCGCGTAAAAGAAGGGACGCGTGTCTTCACACAAACACACATTCTCACACAAAGCGAATAAGTCGCCCGCGTCGTCGTCGTCGTCGTCGTCGTCGTCGCGCGAGAATCGATCGATTGCTAAAGAGCCCATTGCTTATGTACCGCATATGTATATATACCTGCCTTGAAAGGGACTTTTAGAAAACCAGTTGACGTAATCGCGTAGCTCTCTCTCTCTCTCTCTCTCCTTATTTTCATTCGGCATCTGTACTCATTGCCGGCTTTTATCGCAGAGCGATCAAATTCAATTGCAATCAACCGCGATCAAATACATCCTACATCAAACGAACGAGCGAGCAAGCGAACGAACTAACGCGCAGATCTAATCTGGCAATTGGCAATTTATTATCAGTGAGCGAGCAATGAATATTTACTGCTAATTCATTCGTCAAACTGACACCTGACGTAATTAACGTTCCATTAACCGCATACCTACCACGCTTTTTGTTTCTCTCTGACGATATACCAAATCAACATAGTGTCAAGTAGTAAAGGTCGAGTTTGGCCAGACACACAAACGGGGAAACGTTCGAAAAATCTCGGTAAAAAAAAAAAGAAACGAGAACAGGAAATTCCGAGAGAGCAGCAAGCTAGCTACTAATGCTAGAATTAGCGAACAAAAGCCTTAATGAACCGTTCCCAAAGCATTCCTCGCGATTGTCTGCAACAAGCACGGCGTTTAGCTTGCAAGTCGGTATGCGAATCGAAATCGCGGCCTGCGCGCGGAGGTCAAAGAGCGCGCACAACGTTCATGCCTCGCCGTGTGTGCTATTAATTTGTATCGAAATCTCAACGACGACGACGACGACGACGACGAGTGGACTAAACTCTTGCACGCGAAAGCGTGTGTTTGCGCATTCACGGCTGGATGCTATGCCTTGCTTGTCCACGCTGGCGGCGCGGAGCCGGCCGTAATGATCGCGATTGAATGCGAATGAGGCCGAAGGAGACCGTATAGCACACAATTAAGACTCCGCTCTGACTCTCTTGAGCTTTCGCGTAAATTCCATTGGTCTATCGAACATTCTGCTTGATAACACTATTATCGCTGATAACAGCATTCGATTCGTTTTTTTACAGTCGAAAGAAATATAATGTATTGTATATAAGTGATCGTTTTGGCCTTTCAAGAGCTGCTTTCAAAGAGGTTCAATACATCGTTACGCGCGAAATGAATGATAAGCCGCAATAATTTTCAACAAGCGAGCGCGCAACGCTTTGGTGGCTATTTAAAATGATAAAGGCACGCGCTAAAAAGCTTAGCAAATCGAACGAGTCGTTGGCTCTATTCATGCCGAGTTTCGCGTGAGTGTGGTCGAAGCGTGAAAAAGCGCCACACCGATGCGTTCAACAAAGTAGTTCGAAAACTCGAATATATATGTATATACTGAAAGTTGGCAGCCGCAGCAGCAGCAGCAGCAGCAGCGCGTATAAAACATTATTTAACATACACTCGAGAGCGGAATATTTATCAAGTAGGACAATGAGTATTCATCAGCAGCGGCAAGAGAAGGATAGCCGCTCGGCTATGTAGCGGCGGCGGCAGCGCGCAGCTCATTTGGAGGAGACATTTTTCTCGGCTGAAAGCACATTCCGCGAGAGAGCTGTCCGTCAAATACGTGCCTCTACTGCTCAATGAAAAGCACGCTCCTTCTCTCTCTCGGCTCGCCATTAAAACGCCTCTTTCCCTCTCTGCCCAGTGTATACGCACTTTTCTTCCTCTTTCTCGCTTTAAGCGCGGAAAACGAAAGCAAAACCGCACCTGCTCTCTGGCATTATATCCATCTTATCCGCGTAACTTGGCTCATTTATGCACACGCGTGTGGCTCTCCGCGCGCCCTCCTCATACATCACGGAATCAAATAGCCGCGCGCGCACGTCCCCGCACGAGAATTTCCTAGTCTCTTTCTTTTTCGCCAGACATTTTTCAGAGACTCGCCAAAAAGAGAGACTGAAAGAGAGAGAGAGAGAGAGATGTAACGGCGAATGTCCAGCTTACGCTGCGGATAAATAAATTGAGGATTCGAGTTACGTGCTTCGTCGTCGCGTCGTCGCTCGAGCATGTAGTCCCCATTTTCGGCGGTGTCAACGTGATGAGCGTTCTGCTGCATGCTGCTGCTGCCGGCTGAAAAATATACGCACTCCGTCCGCTGTTGCCTCTTATTTCTCCACACTCGACAGTGCGAATCATCATGTTTGTAAATTGCATTGGGTATACAAGCAGGCGAGTAAACGAATGTCGTAAACGAAACGAAAAAAAAAGGAAAAGAAGGCTTACAAAAAAAAGTGCATCGCTGACTTATAAATCTGGATATATAGCCATGCGCGACTTTTTGAACTCGCGAAGGACGTTGCAAGGTGCGCCACTTACGAGCAGCTCGCTCATTGAAGAATAAACGCTAGCGCACCGGTTTTTCGACTCGCGCCGAGTCATTTTATTGCGCAATAATTTCGCGTGTCTTACAGAGCCACACCGCGAGCATATAGTATAAGCGCTCTCTCTTTCTCGCCACGGGAAGCTTCCGACCATCGCTCTCCTCGCTCTAAATTACTAATTCATTTCTTTTTGAAATTATAGGCGTGCGCGCGAGATATCCTTCGCCGCGCACAGCATGGCTCTTAGTAGGCGAGCTACATTTGTTAACTTTAAGCGATGCCTCCTTCAGCTATTTCTATTGACTTATTACTCATTTTCATTTTTCGCTGTAAATTGAACGTCGCTCGTCGTTTTTGTCGGTGGATTTACAAAGTACCACTAGCATGGGGATATATGTTAAGGACGCGCTGATTGCAATTGCCTGGGAAACGTTATTGTATAGCGTTGCAATGTGCGGAATTCCAATTTTTGTACTGCAATATATGAGATAATGTGCGCGACTCTTCATCATTTGAAAAGCGAACGAGATGTATACTTACACGTGTTGCAGCGCTTCTTTGAATGGATTTGATGTTTTGAAAAATAGAGCACTTACCTAAAACAGAAAAAAAAAATTATACTTATTATTTTTATAAAAGTTTAATGCAAAATGAAATAAAATGATGACGAAATTCGTTTCATTGGCAATCGTCAAAGTACTAAAAAAAGTTGTAACATGAACCTGTATTCAAACCGATGACAAACAACCGTGAAATATTAACTTGATGACGAGAGAACCAATCAATAAACCCTTGGAATTATTGAAATGTTTTTTTTAATTGCAGGACGAGTAATTTCTTTAAAAAAAACTGTGTGATTCTCAGTTTGCCGTCGACGATTCACACAGCTGGAGCTCATTTGTATGGGTTTCCGAGCTATGGTGGTCCTATGTACGTATATGTGCATTTGGACCCTCATCAAGTATGAATACAAGAGAGCGGGAGAGAGAGAAAAAAATGCCGAATAACACGTGTCTCGCCTAATTCATGGGGCTTTCGAGTGAGAGAGAAAGAGAAGAAAAAAAAAAGGAATAATGAAAAAAAAGTGGATCTCATGCGTTTGCAGCTGTGTTTTTTGTGAGAAAGTCATGCATAATTGCGGAATATTTGTGGGGTGATGTATTTTTGTCCATAAAAAATGAGAGACCGAATCACGATGGGAATTCTCAAGTATCACGCGCCTTCAAGAAAATTTCGAGTTTTAGTGGCAACAATCCAGTATATTTGAATTAAAGCGCACGTAAATGTTTAATCGAGTGAAACAACAAACAGCTGATCCTCGCAGCACAGCGGAATCTCTCAAGTATGCACGAGTGTTTTGGTAAACACGCGGAATAATGCATACAGCTTGCACGCGATGGTTTATTGTACGATTGCGCAAGATAACGCGAACGAGAGAGAGAGAGAGAGAGAAATAGAATGATCACGTGATAATTTGCTCTATGCGATGGCAGCTGCGCGCCAGAGTCGATCACGTATAAGTATACTTCGAACGCGTAATCATCCGCGAGCGCGGGGGAAAACGATCAGCCTGAGATTAGTCCGTTAGATTATCTGTCGAGACGTTATGCTCGTTTAGCGAGAGAGAGAGAGAGCGAGAGAGAGAGAGAGAGAGAGAGAGAGAGAGAGAACGCGGGATTACTGACAGGAACGCTAATTATGTGTCTGTGCGCATTGCGTTCGCGTCCCTTTACCGCGCGAGGAAAACCAGGCAGCAGCAGTCGTATGCCTCATGACATCTTAATGACTGTCATTTCATTACTTTAACAAAGCAACAAAACGCCTAAATATTTCCTCGCAGCCAATCACTGCGCAAATAGAGATGTTATAACTGAATGCATTAGTAACGGATATCGGCTACCGACTGTTTTTATTGTTGTTCGCAAGTATACCGTTTCCTGCGGTCACGCAAACAAACCAAAACTTTTCCATTTATTAATATTCGGAATTCAATAAATAATATACCACGCGTAAATTATCGCGCGTTAGGTCAGTTTGGCGTTTTGGTATATAAATTTGAAGAAAAATATATGAACTCGCGCGGCGAAATAACTCGAGCGAGCAAATAATTCTTGCGAAGACAGTAAACACCCATGAGAAATGTTATATTCGCTAAATGAGGTATAAGAAAAAGGGGGGTATACAAGCGCGCGAGGCAAAGAAAGGTTGCAAAAAAAGGGCCGCGGTGTGTACTTTGCTGCAACAGAACCAGAGCAGCGTAACGCGCGCTGCACGTATATAATACAGAAGCCAATGAAATTCATCACCTCTCGTCGTCGTCGTCGTCCTCGACTATACGCGAAATGGGTCAGTTTCGCAAAGAACGTTAATTCGCTCGCTAACCGCGCTAGAGAAATTAGACCGGTCTTTTTTTTTCTCTTTCGTCTGCGCGAACCACCCACTGATGTTCAACGCGAAGAAACAACAAACCTTGCGTCAAATCCAGCACAGTTTGCTTGTGGTATTTTGCTTCGCTTCTCTCTCTCGCTTCGGCGTATTTACGCGCAAACCAATGAAAACCCAACAGTGCTGCTGCGAACTGCTGCTGCTGCGCTCTCGATTTCTTATTTTTGGTACCCTGTTTGTTATTTAGTGCACCGCTACGGATATATATCAGACGACGCCTTGTGGCTTCTATTTTGTTCTTCGTATTTGGAATTGGCTCGATTTATTTGTATATTTTGTAGAATTTTTTTCTACTGCAACTTTATATTCACATTAAATATTTTTATGAACTAAATTTATTAAAAAATCAATACCTTCGTTTAAATAATTATTAAAATGTATAAATGTTTTATTACCGAAACCCTCATAAAGACATCCAACGAAGGAGATCTGTTACTCAGCACATCTAAGTTCTTTTTATAATTACGTTCAAACGGCTGCTATTAATTCAAGCAAATTAGTCTCGATACAAATCACGAAGTAAGTTATTTCTATCGCTCGGAGTTGCATACACACGATATAAACGCTGCGGCAGCGGCGCTGGTTGAGCCGCGGTAGGCAAAGAAATAAACAAAACCGAACTTTAAGAGCGCGAGAATTCAGACGGGTACTTTCAAAGGAAATATTTTTAGAATAAGACTTGGCCCAATGAGACGGGTGCCGCCGCTCAATCCGTAAATGCAAAGACGAATAAAAAAAATAATAAACGTTACGCTGCAATAACATTGAACGTAATTATGCCAATCTGTTAAAGCTACCTTATTCGATATTTTTAAATGCATAACGGGTTTACAAGATATTTTACGCGATATCAGAGCGGATCATTATGTTTCAATAACCATAAAATTATTATTAGTACTCAGCTCGTAAGCTTCGTCGTTTTTGATTCTCAAGTTATACATATATGAAATTTGTAAATGCGTACGATTTTCTCTCGGGATTCCCGGCAATCACTGGCACATAAAATAGCATTAGACATATGAAAAGCGGCATTCAATTTGAAATTCTGTAGAATGCAATGCGCAGAAGGAGCGACGAAAGCTCTTTTACCAAGCGCCGCCGTCGAGTTTTCTCGTGACACAACTCGTTCGCGGCTTGTACGCATCAAAGGATGTCTCGCGTGGCTCTTTAAAACTCGTACATATGTACAAAACAACCAATTAGATACACGTGTTAGTGAAGACGAGTCAGCTTCCAAAGTCAATGGGTCATGTTTTAGTTTATTTACAGAGATCACTGCGACGTGTTGCGAGACAAAAGTATTAACAAGATTTTGTAAGATCGGCTGGGGTCGAATACAGAAACATTATTTTGAATGATGAAAAAATGTTATAGATGTTGGGGTATTCATTATTATTATATTGAGAATTGTTTGGTTATTTAAAAAGAACGAAAAATAGCGAAATTTTTTGGCCAATGATTATTTTTTTGAAAGAAAATAGCTTTTACTCATCAAAATATCGATTACGAATTTAAAAAATTATATTAATGTGATATATATAAAATTATATGACAAATCTTGATACATTTTATGGAATTGATATAATTATGTTATAAGCTATAATAAACTATTCTAATTATGAAATTTTATGTGTAGAATCTCGATGAATGAGTCAGAGTTTTATAAAATTTGAAAAGTCCATTAAAAGAATAAAAGTCTGCAAAAGCACTTGAAAGTTCCAAAAGTATCTCAAAGTATTTCGAAAAGTCCCATGTGATCCAAAAGGCATAAAAGTCTGAAGAAGTATTTGAAAGTCTTAAAAGTATTTCAAAGTATTTCGAAAAGTCCCATGTGATCCAAAAGGCATAAAAGTCTGAAGAATTATTTGAAAGTCTTAAAAGTATTTCAAAGTATTTTGAAAAGTTCCATCTGGTCCGACAATTATAGATCTCTGAAGAGCCCAAAAAGTATCGGATACTTTTCGTGAGACTTCTGAGTGCGTAGCACCTCGCTTCATTCGTTACTTTGTACCGTGAAAGTGTTAGCTTTTCATAAAGAATTCATCAAATATTGCATTGAATTCGTTACTTATTGAAATTTTAAATGTTTCATCGAAAAAGACAATCGAGAAAACATTTGTTCGAATTCTTTATGAAAAACGCATGCGTTATTTGCTCAGAATTCTTAAATTATTTTTAGTTTGATAAAAATTAAGATTATTTGCGTTATTTTAAAGTTGGACAGTGGATAGTTTACGAATTGACTCTATGTTTTCGCATAGCTTAGTTTATTGATTATCCTGAAGAGGGATCACTTCGTGATCTGAAACGTTGACTTCTAGTTAATAAAATCTGCTCCATTTAGATAATTTGAGTTAATTCTCGTCACACCCTTTTTTACCTTCGCTGTTGGGAGCATCTCGAAAGAGATTCACCATAATTGCGTTATTTTACTCTACAAGTCCAATCCTCAACAAACAAAAAAAACGATCTTCTTATTATTTAAAAATAATCAGTTCTTCGTCAATATATAAATAACGAATACTGGTATTGTCATTATTTCTTCTTGTTACAATTTAAAATAACATAATCAAATACTTATAAGCCACATAGTAAATTTAATGTATCGGGAGTTCCCGTAATTACAAATTGTTCGCGTGAACGGGCTTTAGATCGACAGTTTACGGAAATCGCTTGGAAATTGAATATTTACAGCCATGCACAGCCGTAACAGACCAGATTGTATATGGCAAGCATGTAGTAATTGATTAGTTTGACGAAACAATAAGCTCGTAATTTGTCGGCCACCGGTTTAGAGCAAGTGACACCTTACTGCAAAAGCTATTGATTATGCGTCGCGCTCTGCAGACGATGTGTGAATATATTTAGAACAATGGCAGCTGAGCGAACAACAGATCGACCGGTATAACGTGTTGCCCGCGTCAATACCACAACCTCACCTACTCCTAATGAATAATCCAACTCTCTCTCTCTCCCTCTCTCTCCTCGATAATTATCACGTCAGCAGCAAGTCTCCGTTTTGCTAAATACGTATAATAACTCGGAGCTCGCGCGTAATTATAAAAGTGCCGATCACCGAGGAGCAAAAAAAAAATACTAATCATACACGTTGCGTTGACACGCGGAAGAAAGCGAGAGAAAAATAATGCGTATATCCCGTTTTTTTCTCACATGCAGGATATCTTAGCGTGACGAGTTTTTCCTCGCGTCGTTGCAGGGCGCACGCGCCCGCCAAATGACATGTTTACTCAACGAGCCCCCCCCCCCCCCCGCACGCGTGTTATTATATAAAACTGGAGGTTTGATTCGCGCGAAATCGCAGGTGCGCGCACCGAAGACAATGATCTGATGCCGCATGGGAATGTTGTTCTTTTTTTCTTGCTCCGACGAGCATAGGATGTCATTTTGCGCTACCTTGCCTTCCGAGAATCCGCTATTGGAGCTTTCAATTATTATACTACGCTGCGTGCGAGTCGAGCGCGAACTAGCTCTCGAGGCAGAATTGCCGCAACCATGGAATGCACAACTTTACGCGCGAGGTCAAGAAAAGAAATTCAACAGTCAATTGCATTTAATGGAATTTTTTTTTCTCAACTTTGCGTGCAGCGCGGACAGCAGCAGCTGTGGGATTATATGGGTGCTGCTGATTAATGTTAATCAATTCCAAGTGAGCGACGCTTATCGTGTTTTCTGCGAATGTGCGGAAAATTGCTATACCGAGTCATTACGCTCTCTCTTATAATCAATCAAATATAATGAGTGTAAATATACAGGATGATCGATGGAATTGCATTCATTAAATTTGTGAATTTATAAATTATAAGGAATTTTCTTGCAACCAATGAAAACCAAAATAATTTTCAACGCGATCGATCAGTTTTTCAATGTTCAAAAGTCATTTCGCAATAGCCATTTTCAAGTTTTCAAAGCCACGTCGTACCAAATATGTAATCAGGCTTGTAAAACAAGTCATCAAAAAAAAAACAACTTGCGCAGTCACTTTTCGATTCTCCGCTGCATATGCCGGGACAGCTCAATTATCATTGCCCAATGCCGCGCGCAGCTTTTATAGTGTCAGGCAGCGCATTCAAAGCGACATGAATTTGCGTTACAAATATTGTGAATTGTTCGAACGAGGCCAAGTGCATCAACGCAAGAGCGCGTGGAATGCAATTACTCGCATTTTCGCTCTGAGCTGTAAAATTTTGATGAAAGCGTCTCGTACTTGCGTCGACGACGACGACGACAAGTAGCCGAAAAAACGATGGCGCCGACGCGGTATATTAGAGTCTATCCAAAAGGGAGTTTCGAAGCTCATTAGTAGAGCGAGCAAAGCATGACTCACCATATATATAATAGGTATAGAGAGAGAGAGAGAGAGAGAGTAAGAGTATATAAGTTGGCGACGCGACTACGTCAAATCAGCTGCAGCTATACGTAGGTGCGCGCACATTCCAGCATGGCAGTGGGAAGATCAAAGCCGCGCTCTCGCTCGACGTCGTCGTCGTCGTCGCCGCCGCGAGTTCAACGGCCGTCATCATCTAAGCGACGACGACTTGCGACTTCACTTCTCATCTCGCTTCTCATCGACGCCAAGCGAGCGAGCGCTTTTGCAACGACGACGACGACGCGATGTCAGCTTCCATCGATGCCACAGTTCGCCACGCGAACGACAATGCCTCCAATACTTCCGCGCTATATGTGTATATCCATCAGCCACGGAGTTTACCATGCCGGTCTTATGTGTACCTAACATATACATGCGCGATATCTGCATATATGCCGAGACAGAGAGAGAGAGAGAGAGAGAGCCTCAATAGAAAGCGCAAGACGATTTATTGCAGTCGTGCCTAGCGGTCAGACAACACAGAGAATACGATATAGGCTGAATGTCATTTATCGTATTTTTTTTTGCCCCGCTTTTGCGTTAATGGTTTCACTTTTCGTCTATCCGCATGTGACTGTTATGTCGAAAAAGACATTCTCCGAGCTTTCGTTGTATTAGTAGAGCTTTCGACGCGTGACTTTGTAGCCAAATAATTCGACTTGTAATCCTTTGTCTCCAAAATATACAAAGGCGATGGCTCCTTTCATGCTCCCTCGTAAAATCAGCTTTCAAAGTTAAAACATACAAATTAAAGCTCGAGTGCGCGCGGCTCAGACACAATAGCGCTTTGCCAATTTATCGCCTCGCTCGCGCGTCGCAACTTGGCTGTATCTTGACTGCTGCTGCTGCGGAGTCGAGTCGAGCGAAGCAAATTTCGCCGAAGCGTATTTTACGTATTAATTTAGCCGCAGAGAGAACGTGTTGGCGTAGCGCGGGCAACCGATGGCTTATTGTTTCGAGGATGAGTTATAGGATGGCATACTTTGCCAAACTATCAAAGTCCATGATGCGCGCAAGAGAGAGAGAAACGTTGATGACAACGACCGCGGCAGCAGCAGATGTTCTTCCGCTCTTCTGCGAACGAGTCAATGCGCCTCTTTAAAGAAAGGAAATTACGCTTGCGAAAGCTGCAATTTTTCCAAACGCGCGACAGTTTAATTTTCAGTTATAACAGCGACGATTTGAATGTATACCTGTACTTACATAATTTTTGGTCTGATTCGATCGTGCACCGACAGAGGTTTATATTCTTTATTACATACGAACTGAAGTTTTCAACAATGCTGCAAGGTAAATATTTAAATATAGATAAGCGGTGTACGGCGTTGACGTAATACACGAGTGAGCACAATGCTGTTTTTATCGGAATAATTTTCGTTTACTCTCTCTCCCTCTCTCTCGTATCTTTTAGCAACTCTCTTTCTCTGCCTCTATTATTACGGAGATACACGCAAAGCCGCGCGTCTATTTAGCTCGGAGCAACATAAATAAAACTTAATTAGCAATGAAAAACTTTCTACGGGCCATGCGCTTATAGAAGGGGCTGCTGCTGCTGCGAGGGGGTTATTTGTTTGTTTGTTTTTTTTTTCTTGCATCGCGAAACGTGCACGGCTCTCTCGTTGCGAACTTTCCATTCTCTCTTTTAGCCGGTTGCACACCACGGCTGCATGCCTATGTGCCTTGTATAACCGAGAGACGTTTCATTGTCCAGAACCTTGTTGTGGGAGTAATAGTAGCTCGGTCGATTATCGAGCATCTACTTTCTTGCAATCATAAATATGACCTTTCTCTTTTCCATGGCTCTAAAGAGAGAGAAAGAGAGAGAGAGAGAGAGAGAGAGAGAGAGAGAGAGAGAGAGAGAGAGAGAGAGAGAGAGAGAGAGAGAGGGACAATGCAAAAATATCAAGCTGAGTTTACGTAATGCTCGCCAGCGAGTTATTATTGCGCGCAAATCACATTGATTATTGCGTCAAATTTATACGAGAAGCGAAGTAAAGCCAAACACAAGAAGAAGAAGATGAAGAAAAATAGTGCAGCATCTAAAGATACCGCGAACGAACAAGCGAGGCTTGACAAGCTCGCGCAGGGGGGAAGCTACTCGAGCGTCTTCGCATCGCGTTACCGCGAGAGCGCATCGCGCGGTTTCCCGCATTCTCGGCGGCGGCGGCGCGGCGGTGGCGGCCCGTATGTAACTCAATCTCCGGAAAATCGCGGGAAAAGCCCCTGATATACGAGGCTCGCTTCTTCGCTGTATATATCGGCGATAGGCCGTGAAGAGGCAAAAGAAATTTTTTTTTTGCCTGTCTACCAGAGATAAGGCTTTCCTTTCTCCGGATATAGGGTTACTACTCGTTGTGCCGCTACTACCTTATAGCCACCCTCGCCTTCGTTATATTCGGAGAAAGAGATGCCTCAGCCGTAATTCGAGTTTGATTCGGCTCTCCGTATATAGCAACTGTTTACTTAGCGTAACAGGAGATAAGACATGACTGTTTCCCTATAATACGCGCAAACTTCACCCTGTTATATATACACGCCCACCGGTAGAAATATAACTTTTTCATACGGATGAATCTCCGAGGGCCAATCGTGTACCTCACTATACTTTTACTTTACGAAAGAACTTGGTAATAATGAAAAATCGAGAAGCGCAGCGAAGAGAAATCCGCACGAGCAGTTCGTCTTGGAAAAGGTTGAAATTAACACATCGAGCTACTTGACGGAAAAGTATATACACAGAGAGGGAAAGCACACCGATGCATCGCGCAAGATGGAAAACGGTTACGATCTCGCGGTAGAGAGAGAAAGAGCCTGCAACAAGATAGATCAATTGCCGCATCGTTTTGACGGGTGCGCGCACACGCCGCCGCTGCCGCGGCATCATCAACGTCATAACCGTTATGAAGACAGAAGAAAGCGCGCTTTCGCAATGGCAAAATGTGACGGGAGCCTCGAGGGCCCCACAGCTGTTATTTAACAATGCCCGATCAAGCTGCAAATTGAACTCCCATTCAGATACTCACACACACACGCCACGCTGCTTAGAGCAGAGTTATGGATATATGACGTTGCTTAATTTGTGTACAGCAGACACGCGATTATCTAAACAACTCCGATTCCCGAGCTAAACTCTTCTCAGCGGCTGATTTTTTTAATATTTAAAAATTTTATCAACTGAAATATCGTAATGTTAGATGGATATTGGGAGATTAGTGCGAATATTACATTAATCATCGTCACCTTTTACAACTCCGGTTACGCAACGTCAAATCAACGAAAACGCGCCGTTGATACAATTAGCAGTGCCTATAATCTCGAGTTTACCGCTGCTGTATGGAATCTCGGCTTACAAATTTCATCAAAGGTGCGAAACCCAGTAAGGGCCGCAGGACTAAATTAAGGTTTCGATCGATACATACCTAACAAAAGTTCGCAGGCCGCAGCTAGTCTGCAGTATAGTCGTGATTTGTGAGTGCTGACCTTGATGGGGTGGGCAACACGTGTTGCAATACACGTCTGCAATGTAGTGGTGATAGTAGTCTTAGAAGAATGCTATTCCCTGATCGGGAATAATCCGTCTTTGCTGTTAATTGTCTTTTATGTATGGTTGGCCAGTCACCAGGGAAATCCCAGGGAAGAAGATTGAATGGGTCGCAATGAATTTGGGGCTAAAAGGCGATTTTTCGGCTTACGTATTCTATTATTAGACCGCTGCGAGTGGAAAAAAAATGAAATCTGTCATTGCAATGTCAGCGAAAAACATTTTCATTCGTGATTGCAATTTTCGCAACGCGACATCAATCAAGAGAATGGCGTAATGGTCTTTTTCAATAACGATATGTGTAAAGATTACAATCAATCCATAACAGTGAAACATATAAAATCAAAGAATACAAAAAAAGGGGGATGAGTATACGCACGACAGCGCCAATTCAATTAAAATATTCCATCAATTATTGCGTTATCGAGGGCTTTTGTTTGTTTTGACCAATAAATTAATGCACGTCGAGTGATACGTCCATAAATCAAATCGAAAATCGGCGGCGGCAGTGGTGGTGGTGGGACGAGGATGGGGGGTGTCGAAGGGTGTGGAAACAATGCGAGAGAGAGAGAGAGAGAGAGAGAGAGAGAGAGTACAGGGAGTTTTTCAAAGATGGAGTCGGGCTGCGTGTATAACCGAATCAATAAAGCTGTTGACGCGAAACAACTACCAGCATGCGAGTAGGCAGCCTCGAGGCCCTTTTCATCGACGCGCACGTATACTCTCTCGGTACCCATATGCGATTTTTTTTTCCTTAATTCCCACAAGCCTACGGCGCGTGCGCACGCGCACCGAGCGCCAGATGAATAAAGCAGGCAGCGGATTATAAATGCCAAGTGCTAAGCAGGGGAAAACGATGATATAGCTCTCTTTTCTTCGCGTATATATACACTCTTTTGTGTGCCATCTTCCGCCTCCACCCCCTCGGTCTCGTCTTTTATTGGACGGATTTACCTTCTACTCGCTCTTAATTATCTTTCCCTGTCAGCATTCACTGCGCAAAGAAAAGTAAGGTAGGTGGACCCAATTTGGGACTATACCCAATTTGGGACTAATGCTCGAATTTTGAGTTTACGCGTGCTATAGCGGTACGGCGCTGTGGCATTATGTTCGTACTCTCAAATAATGAAAGTTCCATAAGTTCAAATCATCCCCAAAGACGAAATCTATTTTGCAGCAGCTGTTTTGGGCTCAGACGACGAAATTTTTCAGCTAATTAAATTTCCATTTTAATGAATATGTATCGTTTAAGTTAGTTTAACACATCTTAACATAAAACTGCGATATACCATTCGATTCGTCTTCTTTCGCCCTTTTAAAAGCACTCCCCAGAAATTTTGTAACAAATAACACGCCAATTACTATGGTCTTTCAATTGCTTTCGATTGTACCCAATTTGGGACTACATCGAAAATTAATAATGGATTATGAATAAACATCACAAAAATGTTTTTTAACGTTCCAGTCTTGAATTTCTGTGAATAATCAAAGACAAAACATGACAGTTAGTCAAAATAAATTTAATTATTGCACTTATCAATGATAAAATATCGATTTTCGTTATATTTTTGAAAATTAATGTTTATACGTAACTATGAAATTGCTAGATCATGCTAATTAGCTTATAATACTTGAAAAGTGAAAAATATTGATGTTGTAACTTACTTATACGTATCGTGCATGATTCAGATACTAAAAAATGCCCTTTTATCAAATAGTCCCAAATTGGGTACAGTGTCTATTTATGCCGAAAAAAAGTAGGTTCATTCAAAATGCAATGAATCGGGCTAGCATTCATAAAAAAAATCGTGCGACAGCTCATTTTAAAACTGCCTTCACAAGCTTTAAAATGATGCCCCGCACGTTAAAAAATTCATTCATAGTAAAAAGTTATGGGTGTTTGAAAAAAGTAGTCCCAAATTGGGTACACCTACCTCATTGAAAGTTTTTTTTTGTTTTCGTGGAAACGTCATTGCAACCTCATTAATCTGGCAGCTTTTTAATAGAATTATCGTGAAATTGATTATCGAGCACAGCTGATGGTATGGATTTGAATAGTCGAATGTATAATTTTGTAAGCATCAATGCGCGACTCGAGCCTGCACTCCAAGCTATATCTTTGTGTGATTTCCCCCTTTGGCAGCATATAGACAGTATAGTATTTGTCGTCGCTGTCTTCTGCCTAATCAGTCATGCCCGACATATGCTTAAGTAAGATTACATTGGTACTAATACCGGGTATGCGCGTGTAGGTATAGGTATAGGAACCAGCAGCAGTCGCGTACAGAATGAGCGCCGCCGCGGCCCCTTGAGCACAGGAGGGCGAAAACGTGTCGCGGCTTAGGGTTGCGCACGAGAGAGAGAGAATATAAACGGGGGGAAGGGATTTTTCGCCGCGCGGAGCAAAATGATATATTGTGGCGCACACAGCAGCAGCAACAGCAGCAGCAGCGCCGGGGGATTCTCATCGTTTCTTTTTTCTTTTTTTCTTTTTTTCGTTGTTGCTCCGCGCTCGTCCTCCTTTTTTTTTGCGAGTCAGTTAATGGCCGGCCTCTCGACGGATTACATGGCACGCGCTTACCCGCTCTCCCACCGGGGACACCCCATACGGAGATTAGTGGCTTATCGCGGGACATTACTGCTGCTACTGCTGTCGCTGCTGCTGTAATACAACTGCTCGAGCATGCCCGTTACGAGCTTTTTCCTTGATTGTTTTTTTTTCTCTCTCTCTCTCTCTCTCTCTTGCTCTCTCTCTATATCCTATATATACTCTTTTCAGCGACTCTTCCTCTGACGCGAGATTTTTCTGAATTAAGGGATGAGAACACGCGTGTTTTTCGCGCAAGCACTTTGCATTGTATTTTAAAATAATCTTTTAATGAAAAAAATTTCGTGTCATCTCCCGCCACAGAGCCTATTCTTCGTGTTATTCAAATTTTATTCATTAATTTTTATCCGCGGTAACGATAATTTTATTCAAAGCCTTCCCAGCAGGTGTTGTCGAAACGAATGGCGCATTTTATTTACTTATCTTGAGTAATTATTTATTTTGATTGTTGATGTGTACGAGCGTTATTCGTGTGAGTGGCTTTTGCCATTTGGCTGTTTATAATCGGCCTATAAACTATGACGCAATAATAAATTAATGCGAAAAAGGTCATAAATGAGCATCATTAAAAACCAGTCAAGTATTGAAAATAAGAAAAATACATTCTAATATGTTAAAAGACGAATTATGCAAGTCTAATTTGAAATATTTGTAACCGTGACGCTCGACGCAAGATGTATAGATACGATTACAATCGTATAATTTCGTTTTTTTCTTCTTCTGCCAGAGTTAGTATGTAACGATCATGCCTATTGCGTAATTAGCCGCGTGATTCGTCAAATTCTTTGACGCCTCCAGCGCCGATTTTGATTAAATTTATCGCTGAATCGTGCTCATTCCTGTGCCAAAATTTTGCCATATCGCAGATTCCCACCAGCTGAGTCGTCTCGCGTTCGTATAGTATATGGAGACTTTCACGCGACGCTCACCCTATTTCTACGATTTATCGCGCACGCTCGCATTATCTAATAGGCGATGCTTATCGCGACCATAGATATTACGTGGCCGCGGCAGATTCATTAAGTGACCGAAAAATCATCTTTTGAATGGCGCGTATATAGCATAGGTCGCGCGCGGCTGTTTCGACTCGGCGCTCATTACTCGGACACGACTTGCCGTCTTGAGAAATTGTCTGTCGTGCAATTCTTCGCCCCAAAGAATAACTGCACTTGTCGTCTTTATTGATGAGATATACCTTACCGACTCATTTTTACCTTCCAATATATGTGTTTCAACTAACGGGATTTATACCATTTGAAAAAAAAATTGACGTCTATTGCGGTATATTCACGTCCAATTCCAAAGCGAGCTCATATGTCACACCGAAATTCGAAGAGCTCGGTCGAAATTAATAAACGAAGTTTCATTCGTTGCAGAAATAGCTTATTCCGAGAACGAATTCAAATGGATACTCGACAAGAATATCCTGCAATTTACGATTCATGATTCCAGAGAATCTTCAACTAAAATAAAATTCGAGCATTTACAATCAAACTTGCGAATTATCATTGTCATATTTCTCGACGAATATCGATAGTCGTCTAAAAATGAGCTACGTTACAACTAATTTTCGATGATGTAGGTATTTGTAGCCGCCGCAGGGTCAATCGTGACGCGCGGCCGCGAGCCTCGCCCTTTTTCGAGCCGATTTCTCGCGCGCAGAGAGCGACACCCAAACGACTGACAATTGCCAGCAGGACAATGCTCCACATAGCTTTACGAGCGGCGCGGCGTGGCGCGAGTCTCAATTCGGAGAAAGCGCGAATAGCTTACGCCACATCATACTTTATTCAGCCATAACTGACTGGCCGTAACTGTCTGCATTTGCTTTTGTCATCGATTCGGCCAAACCGCAATTTACTCTATATCTGTTTCAATCGCAATTGGATTCGTTTCCAACTAAATCAGCTAATTAAAGCAATTTTGTCGTTGAACTATTTGCGTAATCTTTTACAATTTTTACAATCGAAACGTCGAAAGAGAAAACAAAAAAAGGGCCCTCAACGACAAAACGTTAAATGGAATGATCGATAGATAGATATCTGTGCGTGTATAGCTATCAAAAATTCTGTGAAAACATCGGTCGAGCGTTAATCCCCGTGGCCGCGCTTGCGTCCAAATCGGATTGGAGCCTATAGGCTGTTGTTGCGATGCTAGTATCTAGTGGTTAAATCGGGAGCAAGGGTGCGAGTTACAATACTACTAGTACGCCGATCGAATCGTTAAATCAAAAGCCATTGTAGGCCTCCTTCCGCGCGCGCGCGTGCACGCATCCGCGTTATAATGGCAAAAAGACTGCGGCTCTTTGGCGCGCGCGAGCGCACTGATGCACCTGGCGCACACGAGGATATTGCGAGCGCGCCCAACAATGGACCATTAAGGGACAATCTAACGAATTGCGATCGAGGCGGTGCCTATATGACGCTGCGCGACTACGACGCCGTGCCAGCGGATATGTTGTATTATTATTGTCGCGCACGACTGAGAGAGCAAAAGCATGAGTGAGCGAGAGACACAGCCGAGAGAACGAGAGAGAGAGAGAGAGAGAGAGGGAGAGATCTTATTTATGACGCGGCGCTTTTACGACTTTGCGCGGCGAACGAGAGAGACTATAACGGGCGAACGGCCAATGAGAGGCGTCCTCGATGACGGAACTAATGCACGACAGATCTTTTCTCGCGAGTTTGATGTGCTCTTCACGACAGATAGCGCATTCTTTCTTTTGCTCATGCCTGCTGCTCCGTCGTCGTCGTTGTCGTTGTCACTTTTATTTCATTGTCTCGTTTACTGGATGTATCATCCACTGTAATAGCGATAAATATTCCTTTTATTCTCCAACGCAATCACGCACGAGTGTAACACAAATAGTTTTTAACGAGAATTCAGCAATTAATAAGGCCGATGTGAAATGACGGAGCTGCAGCTCGTTCGATTATAGACGCAGAAAATAAGAAAGCGACCTGTTGAGAGAGAGAGAGAGAGAGAGAGGAGAAGAGAAAAAGATCGTTGGGTTAGCCGGTCACGTGCGCATTATGTCTATCCATGCAAAAAGCTGCGCACATACTGCAGCAGCTCTCTCGCGTGTTCCTTCCAATTCACGATTTTCCTCGCGAGCAGGACTAGCAAACTCGAATCCGCGCAGACGATGTACCATACAAGAGGATCTTTCTCTCTCTCTCTTTCTCTCTCAGCAGGAAAAGCACGCGAGAAGGAATCGCGGAAACGCGACTTCTTTTATTCCGCGGCGCACTCGACAATGGAATGCGCGCGCGCCAACCTTATCTCTCTCTCTCTCTCTCTGTCTTTCTCTATTTTTCTCGGACGTGGATGCCGTTTTGCGCTGCGAAGGGGATAGAGCATTCACCGCAGGATAAATATTTGCTCTTATGAGTGCTTTCGCCTTATAGCCAGTGAAAAATGGGTAGAGCGCCTCGACCCCCCCGGAAAATCTTGGTTTGTCCGCTCAACAGCGAGGAAGAATTGAAGGATGGCTCGAGTTTGATTTTTCGCCGAGTTGCTCTCTTTCTCTCGCTCGCTCGCGCGCCCCGCAGTCCCGAGTGGATAAAGGCGGCTTTGGTCAGACCTGTTTTTCACTCGATCTTTTATCTGCCCCGCGCTTTCCATCAACTTGTTTGTTTTCACTTTCCGGAATTTGTATTTCTCTCGGCAGATAGAGTGAGCACGTAATGCCGGCAATAAAAATTGCGCGGAAATAAACAATTTCATCGTGCAGCCAATTAGCTAATCGTCGAATCGTGACAAATTAATCCGAGGCTCGAGCAACAGATCCTCGAAATGATACACGCAATAGTTTAGCGCCTGCGCACGGCGGAGTTAACGAGCGCGATATTACTCGGCGATAAATGGACGTGCTCTCGCCAAAATAAATGAGCGATCATGCGCGAATTAATAATGCCGGCGATCGCCAAGCGCGGCACCGGGAAAATTCTCAGCTTGCTCTCGAGGAATGTCCCGTTGTTGCGATGTGGTACTCCCCTGGGCGAGCGCGCGCAACCGATATCGCCGAGAAAAATTCCTTTCGACGCCCTGTCGTCCGGCAAAATTTACCGTTCCACTCGCTCGCGCGGGGATATCTTCGTCGAACGTACGCCGCCTTCGCAAGCATGCAAGCCTTGTAATAATACAATTGTACAAACGAGCTTGGCCTAAGAATTGCCCACAGACTCAACATCATCAATTAGTGGCTCGGCTCTCTCGCCTTTCGCTTCTTGCCGCTAAAAATCTTTCGTTATTAATCAGAGCTACGATGCTTAGTTTCTCTCTCTCTCTCTCTTTCGCACGAATTTTTGAATCGCGATGACAACTCAAGTTATTTATTACACTGTTGGTCAACACTTTGTGTTTGCATTTGAAATGTAATTATTTGCTAAAATATAACGGATGACTGATTTATCGTCATTAGGTGGAACTTAAGGTACGGATTTTTTTACAACTCTCCATAAATTCCTCCGAAAAAATTTTGCTTCAAAACGTAATCTTACATCAATTTGTTATTGGCTGATTTGTCATTGGCTCACTTTATACAATGATTACAAATTGTGTAACAAATCCGAATCATGCGGTGTGAAACAACACGTTACAATCCAAAATATTGAAAAATATGCCAGCGAGCACGCAGTTTTAATGATATTGTACTGAAAAGTGTGTATCTTTTTTTTCCAATCGATATCTTTGAAAGTCCGTGCGTGATGGCCTTTTTTCAATCATTTCGGTTGTGACGTATCACTTGTGTATTATTCAACAATCTTTCTTTATTATAACTAAAGCCGTTGTACATACGAGCGCTTATTTAATATAAATGATTATTAAAATTAAATTCAACAAATTCTTTACATTAATATGAAAATGTTTCGTTTTTGAACGTGCTATAGTCGTATTAATAAAATATTTTGGATAAATATTCGAATATGCACAGTTAAATGAGGCGTATTAACAAATAGCAATGTTATCCTTTGAGGAAAAAATATTTATGAATTAAGGAATGTCAGAGTTTTAAAATTAACTTTATGCTGCCTAAACAGTTAGCGAATGAGGCCCCTGACAGTTCAGCAAAAATTATATCACACGATGAAATCCAGATCATGGTAACCCGCGCAAACACGTGAAATGTCACAATATGAATATTCAAAACACTGGTATTGCAAATTCTTTTCATACTCCAATAGCAGTATTCGAAATCAAGACCTACTCAGCTCATACGATGACCACGTAAAATGGGTCACGGAACCAAGAAACTTGATGCTGATAAAGCATTTATTTATTATTGAATTACAAAATCTGTAGCTTTAAAGAAACACTTGATCACCAAAACGCAAGATTCCCTGCCATTTAGTTTTTATTGATATTTATTTCAATTGCTCGTAGTGAGAATGTCGACTAGATCATTGAGTATACTTTAGCCGGTATTCATTAAAAGTAATACTTTTCTGGCCTTACTTACCTAATAAAGATCGAGTAATGATTTTTTACTGATCTCTATGAAGTATATTATCAGGCGTGCCCCAAAGCTCTCATTTGATGAAGTTGAACTAATTCAAGGTCATCGACACGTTGCATACAGCGCTTCTCTTCTTGAAAACGATTAATCGTTTAGAGTTTCATCCTAAATCACACTTTACTTTACATAGCAACAACATTTGAAATGCGGCATGTAGGACGGTATCTCTTGTCTATGATGACAAGCTTGCTTGGTTAGTTATTTTCAAATCACTTTGGAATTATGCATTCAGAGATTAATATAGTTACGTGGTTCAAGATATGAACTGAAAACTGACGAAAAATCATCCAAACAAGACCCGCGCAGCGCGTGCAAGACTGATAGAAATTTTCAAAACAAGAACAGGTTTACAGTTTTCGATATCAAAATCGCAGCGTGACAAGAACACAAATCTGTCCGTGCGATTGAATTCAAACTCATTATCATGAACAAGGACAGAGAAGAGCAGCATATAAAAAAAGACAATTTTCCAGAGACAGCACAAGGAGGAGCGACACCGATCCAAAGATGTCGTTCGCACTCAAGAGTGTGTGCCTTGCCTTGGCATTGGCCATCTGTACGCAAGGGTGCAATGGCAAGTACTTGCCAATGCCTGACTGCGACCCACCGGTAAGAGTGAACTGGTAATATTTCATTTGCGCCTGATGGAAACTAACGTTTACGAATACCTTTTCAGCCTATTATCATAGACCCATGCGATTCACCGGCACCCATTCCATATCCAACACCGGTTTATCTGCCAGCTCCGCCGCCACCACAACCGATATACCTACCGCCTCCACCTCCGCCGCCACCGCAACCAGTATACCTACCGCCTCCACCTCCGCCGCCACCAGTATACTGTCCACCTCCACCGCCGCCACCGCAACCAGTATACCTACCGCCTCCACCTCCGCCGCCACCGCAACCAGTATACCTACCGCCTCCACCTCCGCCGCCACCAGTATAC
>JAWWMK010000021.1:2061363-2093749 GCA_035047105.1 Galeopsomyia nigrocyanea | reverse complement strand
TGTCCACCTCCACCGCCGCCACCGCAACCAGTATACCTACCGCCTCCACCTCCGCCGCCACCATCTCCAGTATATGCTCGTCCACCAGTGTATGTACCTCCACCTCCTTCTCGGCTACTGCCAGCCCTGCCTTGTCCTCCACCACCACCTCCGCCATGCTATTAATCTACGCCGTTTCTGAGACTGCAGATAACCTCGCTCTTAGAGGAAATTGTTTTATTATTCGACGAACATCCCAAAAATAAAAAAAAAAGTTGAAATCTCTCGGAATAATAATTGTAAATTATTGTTTTCCGAAATTGAGATTTTTAATAAAAGAATCAATTAATCGAATATCTCTGCTTTTCATTTATTCCATATCCATAGCAATCTAAGTTATTTACTGCTCATGAACATTTTCGGCTTGCATGCGAACTGTTATTGATGTATCTTCGTTGCGATCTCCAAATTACTGTAATTATTTTGCATCTTCTTGATGATTAATTGTATTGCCTCATGGCTCTGGCAAATGAATTTCTAGTTTCTTTTACGTCACAGTCAAAATCAACTCTTCAATGATTTCTATCATAAATTTGAAAGCTAATTTGAAAGATATTTTTCAACGCATGAATTAATTGAAAAATATATGTCGCGTCGGAATGCCTCGCAATGTTAATATGTAAATCCCGTGCTTTTTTCACTTTTTTTACTCATTTTCCTTCCTTCCTCAACAATTTCCTGGCGCTCGCGTTCCTGTACTCCCAGCCACTATCTACTTGTTTTCTTTCGTTTCATCTTTACTTCATTTCTTTCATGTCCTTTTTCATTCTCACGCGCGCGCATCTTCATTCTTAGAGAGCCTTCTTACTTGCGTATACTTTTACAGACGTGTGCCGTATACTTGAGATCTTCTTCACCAGCTGGAGTTACTTCAACGCGTTACTTATTTTCAAGGGTTTTTGTTTGTTTCTTGACTAACTTTTTGCAAAGACAAAAGCCTGTCTATTTACATTTACTTCGCCAAGTATTCATTATTTGGCTATTAAACACAGCTCAAAATGCATTTGATGTACGGTAATTTCGTTGAAAATTCATTTAATTTAAAATTTCTTCTCTAGCGTAACTGCTATGCATTTATTTTATACTGGCACATTCTTAGTAAAATCCTCGTTTGCGAATATTAATTCTCTACAGAGCAGAGAATTTAAACATTTTCATCAAATACAGAGCTAAAAAAGCGTTGAAAATTGGAAGACAAATAAACCAATGTAACTTCAATTAAAGAGGAGGTTTTAATTAAAGCAATCGACCCTCAGACATATGTGAAAACACTCTGGCGTATTTTCTAGTACACATCTCCTGGTAAAAGCCAAATACGGGAAACTCTCCCGTTCAAACGTTTTTCGCAACTTACCCCAAGCTACCCGAGGCAAAGCTCTGTCTCTCTAGCTTTTCCACTTTCATCACTTTGGCTTGCGTTTAACGCTGGCTCTCTACGTGGGAAGAGAAAAAAAGCTCGTTTCCCTCTCTCAAAATCCAGGCGTGTATTTGCGCAACGTGTAACGTGTTTGCCGAGACTGCTGTTGGGCAATTACCACAGCGCGAGAGAGGCGTATTTTCCGAATCAGGCGTGCTTTGGAATTTTTATTTACCGACGCATCTGCCGAATAACGCAAATAATTTCCAGCGAGTCCAGCAGCTCTACACGCAGAAATTAAGAACAAATACGATGAGCGGTTGTTTGCCCCAGGCGATTTTCCGATTTAACGCATGTATGCTTTTATGAAATTTATTTTGACAGCGCCTTCCTTGTTTGCACGTTTAATTGGCGGAACAGCCGAATATTACTTTCTCGATAATCAAAGTGTAATTTTCCCGATTAATTATTGGAATTTCGTAAATATACATTTATTATCCGCAATCAATAATATTCTATACGCAATTCGAGTATAGCAATATCAATCAGAAAGATAAATATAAAAATATCGTCATATAAAAATAGACGATCTTTAAAATACAAAAATTCGAGAGCTGGATGTAAGCGCTGATGCGGTTCTAAAGCTTTTTCGTGTCGCGACATATTCATACACAGAATTGAAACGTGAAAATAGCATTCGGGTCGATTCTCGAGTTTCTCCCTCATCTCGAATTGGAGACTTCATATTGACGAAAGATGAACTCTTTATCCCGTTATTTCGTTTCGGGGGATTTCAGTTTAGCCGGAGCTATTTCTTTCTTCCACGCGCTCGCAACCCCAACTCAGGCGCTTTAATTTTCGCTCCGAGTCGAATTTCGAGGCACGCACACACACACATACAGAGCATAAACTTTTTACAGGAGCCGAGCGTATAATTCGATCTAGGCATGATGTATCTCTAAGGGTGAAAGGATGTCGCGTGTTCTAATGGGGAAATAGACCTAGCACCTCCCCTAAATAAAAGAAGATTGTGAACGTGCACGCGGTTACAGCTTGTATTGAGTTGTCTCGATGGGACGACGCCTAGAAAGTGTGAACGGAAAAAGCATTGCGACGTAATTGCGCTGGGAAATTGACAGTGGCGACGAGTCACTTTAATTTACTGCCTTTGAGGTTTTACGCGTTACACACTCTCGGCAACGCTGCCGCTGACGCCGTTAAATTTCAATTTGTCGAGGTTCGCTCGCGGCTTTGTTCGTAATCGCCAGAGTCAGTTCACCGACAGACTATTCTCAAAGATGGCAATTATGTATTTATTTGAAAGTGTTCTTTAGCAAGATACAAATTTATCAATTCAGCGTACGTTTTCCGCTTCAACAGGTTTGGCGCGGTTATATCTAGAAACTACAGTGGAATCCAGTAGAGAGAGAGACAGAGTAAGAGAGAGATAAACCGCAAACCCTTAGCGAGTGAAACGACTCTAAATAATCTCATGAAGCGGCGCCGCCACTGCAGTCGTGACAAACAAGCTTGGGCTCTTGAAGCTCTTTTTAGGAAGTATATCTCGGCGGGATGAGCATGCATCAAATGGTAATCGACACTCGGCATCCGGGTCCTCGTCGTCGCCGTCGTCGTCGTCGTCGGCGCTCATCCACCTCCGCTATATAACTATACGGCTTAGAAATGTGCCGCAGGGCTGTAAAACGCAAGAGTCGCGAAAGCCTTATCTCATTCCGCTCGAATGCGGGC
Organism: Galeopsomyia nigrocyanea; assembly: GCA_035047105.1. Lineage (NCBI taxonomy): Eukaryota > Metazoa > Arthropoda > Insecta > Hymenoptera > Eulophidae > Galeopsomyia > Galeopsomyia nigrocyanea. Next base: position 2,090,604 of record JAWWMK010000021.1, on the reverse strand, counting down.
TAAATTTAAAGGGGGGTAATCCGTTGTGCTCTTGGCTCCGCGGACTCGTGTGAAGATTCTCCGTCTCTCGTATTTTAACGTTTCACTTGCTCGCGCGCGCGCGCTCTCTCAGCGCAATTTCCACGCTGCGGGAAGGAGTAAAAAAAAAAGAGTTTCAATTTTCACATGCATATACACACGCAGGAGATACAGGGAGAGAGAGACGGACAGAGAATTGAAAACACTCATGAATAGAGAAAGCACTTTCGCGTAATTGATTATCTGAAAGTGTGTATGTGTACGGGGAGGGAAAATATCGTGGATCGACGTACGGCTATTTTTCACGCGGGGTGAGCAAAGTGTGATGACGCGAGAAAATACACATGGAAAGTATATTGATTTATTTCCTCGGCATGGCTGTGCGATCGGCTCTCCCACGTTGAAACATGAGGTAAGGGCTTCTTTGCCCCATCCCTGCACGATGTTCGCTACTACTACGTGTAAATGTGTGCGCGTCCGTGTGTGTGTATGTGTGTTCTTCCAACCCCAGCGACTACACACTCCGTTCGTTGTTTCGTTTGCACAGCACATGTAGCAGCCAGTCCTCGTGGTTTTCATATTTACGCAACGGAAAAACAGTTTCAATGTTTCGAACGCCCCTCTGTATTTTCGTACTTCGCGCGCGTTATCATTGTCAACATTTGTTTATCAAACGAAAATTCATGTGGAAGCTCGATGAATTAATCAATTCCCTCCGCTTAATTAACAATAACAAATAATCTGTATTATTGAACTTCATGTATTCATACGTTTTCAAACGTACAGAATTTAATATTCAAAATAAATTGATTTGTTGTAAACACTCTACAGGAACAAGCAAGCCATAAATATAAATTTCGAGATTAATCAAATTGATTTCCTTCCCCATAACTCTCTCTTTCTCTTCAGATGCAAGAGCGACCACTGCGCAACAAAAGATCTCTCTCTCAAAGCTTTCAAAGCTACTCGTTTTCAACTAAGATTAATGCCCAGTAGCCCTATAACGAGTTTAGTGTCGACTCGGCCGACCGCCCCCCAATTCCTGCCTCGGACACACACACACACACGCGCGCGCGCGCTTGTAATATAAAGCGCGCGTTCGCCCACTCGGTACTTTAATACCGAGTGCGACGAATAGATTTCGATTTCCTGCCACTTCATTTTCATTTCCGATAAAGCAAAGTAAAAGGGAGGAGTCACGTACGACTTGGACTACAGATAAGAAATAAGGCCAGGGAGTGAGGAGTACTTGTTCATTTTGGGGATTAGACCAAAAGTTACGAGCTTGCCTCTCCACTTTTCGGCAACAACGCGCATACGCTCTCACACGCACAATGGCAGGGCAGAGAGAAAGCGTCCCGCGGCGAATTTCAAGCTCTGCTCATTCTCTCATCCCCGCAATCGAGGAGGGGGTAGTCGCGCGCGTTTCTGCAGTCAAGGGCGCTATCCTACCATATCCACCGCACAGAACAGAGAAAGACAGATTTTTGGCTGCGCGCATTTTAGGCAGATTGTTTCGCGCTAATGTCACGAGTCCCCCGAGAGCTTTACAAGAGGCTTGGATTTCCTCCTCTCTTCCTGTTTTTCTTGCTTCTCTCGTTACTCTCTCCTTTTTTTCTTTTAATTCCAACTCCTGACTCCTCTGTGCTTCGTGTTTTTTTTTCTCTTCCTTTTCACGCACGCGCGATTCCCTTTTTGCTTTTTTATCACGGCACTTTTCTCGTGGCTGCGCCTCAAGTGGCCGCCGACGAGAGTGCGAGCGCGACTCGAGGATGTTTTTCCATGCGCACGCCGCAGTCGTTTCTTTAATTTAGCGGAACGAAATGAGAATGCCGTAGGCGCAGGCGCAAATCAAACACCTGGATAATATTAAAGTCTTTTGACGTAGTTCTCAGCCTTATGCGATGCCTATAGGGTTTCAGTTCGGTTGCCTTGGAAAGCGCTTTTTTTGGCTGTCTGGCTCTCCCCTCGCACATTACGTATAGTATACACTCTTAGGTAAAATAATTCAGGGTCAGGGGGATGCGCGACCCTCGAGTCTGTAATTGATTGGTCCTGATACGCCTCCTTATCTCGTAATCCATCTCTCTCCAGCGCGCTCCCATGTGGCTTTGTCCTGTTTTGAATGTTACGTCGATACATTTTAACGCGTGCGCATTTGAATACATAACCATCAGACAAAAGCTTTATTAAAATTTGATGAACGCGACAGAATAAATTATTTTTTCTTTGAAGAATAAAGTCATTTTCTGAAAAAGAAAAAAAACAACACAATTAGTTTATTGCTTCGAGTGCCCAACTACACTCGGATACGCATGAGCGCGTTAGTAGAACATTATGTAAGTTAGCGCGTCCGGCGTGCGGATGGGGTAGTAGGTACCTAAACGGAACGCCACCCCATAAAGAATCAATCCATGCACTATGCATGTCTACATAACCGGGGAACAGTCAATGTTTGCCGTGATTGCATTGTCGAGCCAAACGCGGACGACGACAATGAATAATTGATCGTATATTCGATGCGTCATGCGATATTAGATTTTGCGAAACTAATCGATTTTAAGCGCTATCTACGTAATGGACTTCCATGAAAAATCAACTCTGTATATGAAAGCATCGATTGCAATTACTTAATGCACTTTATCGTGCTCATCGATGCAGTTGAATAGTTTCATTCGATTTCTTTCACTGGGGACTTGATGGCTTATTCAATAAAATTCAATTGTCGGCTCGAGTGATAATCGACCAATTGAACAAAGAAAAAAAAAGTTTAGCAGTAAATATTTATAGTAACGCAAAAATCCTTTCACCAAATTCTTTACTCCATATCATTTACATTTTTTTTTATTCGTCGACTAAAGTGAAATTTCATACACAGTTTCAAATGAACCCGCACAAGTTGAACACAGTCACAAAGCAAGTTACACGATATTAAAGCGAATAAACGTTATTTAGCAAGGTATCACAAAACCAAAAGCAACGCAGATCCGTATCTGCATCTGCAGTGGCAACGCGGCGCTCGTGATATCTCTCACGAAAGTCCACCCGGGTTGCAATGCGGCAGCGTGCGACCCGATAGCGAGAGCGGCAAAGTGATCTTTTGGAGCTCTTTCTCCACGTTCGTATCACTTTGTACAATCTAAAAAAAAATTTCTGAAACTCACTAGACAGGCCAAGTATTTCCAGGCACAGTGAACACGCTTTATTTTGCCATTTTTTTTTCAAGCCTGTAGCCATGACAGAGCAATAAAGTACCTTTCTAGTTTATATATCTATATCATAATGTAAAATAAAGAGACGCTTGGTGAAAATCGTCATTTTATTCATTGAATAATGTAGCTCCCGCTAAATGTATTTGACTTCGTCTATAAATTTTCTAGAAAGTGAAATTTTTGATTTATATTTTTTTACGTAATTTATTGAAATATTATACGGCTTTTACGTAATATTCGTACATATTTCGTTCATAATTAATTTATTCTATAATATTTCTAAGCCTCAGTATCAGCAAATTGATCTACCTTGCATCAAGGAATTGAGAGAAGATTTGACGAAGACAAATTACTGAAACGTGTGATAATGGAATATATATAAATCAAACAGTAACAATGGATTGTGCAGAAATGATTATTATAATAATAGTTTTTTCGTACCAGACACGTATATCGTGAGAATAGAGAATTAATGGAAGCTTACTTCTTTCTTTTTCTTTTACTTTGGCAATTCCTTCGCGCACTGAATCATCGTGCCATGACAAGTGAAAAAATATTTTGTCTACTTCGGAAACAACCATTTCTTCAAGACGAGACATCATAAATCGAGTATGATGAGGAGATTTTTCTTCCCTTACGTATCCCTCGTAGTCGTTTTTTTCCCTTGGCTTTTCTCTTTCTCTCTCGCTACTCTCTCTTTTTTTTCTCAATCGGATAGAGAGTTAGCTGCGCCGATAGTACCATATATATATATTCTCCGCTAGACGGCTAAAGATCAATTAGAAGAAATTCCGATAATGGAGTTTCATTTGCCGAAAGCCGTACAGCAAAGGAAAAACTGTGTGTATGAAAGCATTGAAGGGTAAAAACTCATATAGCTATATATTTCGCAGGAAACTAGGAGAAAAATAAACCAATAAAAATCGGTTGGCCGGATAAAATGACATTGTCGATTCCAAATGTCGATCGACTTGCCCGAGTTACTTCCACGTTATGATTTAAAAAGTGTCGGATATAAGGGGAAGGGAAAAAAAAATATCCGGAGGCATTGCGTAACCCTTCAATTCGATTGCTGCCAGAAATTCTATAGACGAAAAAAAAGTCAATTCGGCTGCGGCAATTCATCGCGGAGAAGAAGAGAAAAAGAAGCTGAACATTACGTAAGAGCAAATGAGGAGAGCGGTAAAAGAAATAAAGGACAATAGCCAAAGGGAGAAGTTGCCATAGAAAAGGTTAATTGGAAGCTATCGATTTTGGCCTCGACGCTCTTTGCCGTAGTTGAGAAATCGAAAGTTGGCCTCTAAGCAGTGCGCAGGGCTCCGTATCAAATCGTCGTTCTTGCGTCGGTAGTCTAGGCAACTCCCTTCGAGCTTTCTCTCTCTCGCGAATGCCTCTTCTCTCTCTTGCAGAGCTTTTTCCGCGGCTACCATACACTTCCACGGCTGTTTTCTTCCTTCTATTTGAAGATTGAAGAGATTGCAGGAAGCCGTACGCGTGTTTTTGTGTATAGCTGAAAGCTTCGACAAAAGGTGGATTTGAAACAATTACGCTGATAGAGCTTCTGTGCTGGCGCGCGCTTGTCCAATTCGATGGGAATGGATGGTCGTTGAACGAAAGTTGACAGTTGGCACCGTCGAGAGCAAACCTATTTCAATTTTCACGGTAAAAGACTTTTTCCCGGAATTCGATTCCATTTGCGATAGATACTGTTTACAACCTATCGCTAAAATCCAATCAACCTGGATAAAGCTTTTATTTCATCAGATATATACAATCTCCCTCTCTCTTTCTATCGCTCTCTCTCTCTCTCTCTCTCTCTCTCTCTCTCTCTATCGTTGATTAATTTCGGCGACAGTGAGAAATATCAATTACAAAACGAAAAGGCCCGTACCGAGATATTTTTTTCGCATGAATGTCAGCGAAATACGTGAGAGAGGGCAAAAAAGAAAAACAAATGAGAAAAAAAAGAGAGCGAGAATCGGGAGTAGAGAGAGAGAGAGAGAGAGAGGCAGACAGAGATAGAATCAGAGCGCGACAGAAGCCGGAGGGTAGTTGCGGCGGGTCGGGCGCGAAGCGCATATTCGCACGTGCGTCCGGCACGTGGCTCCCACGCACGTGACATCTCTCTTTCTGTTCTCGCACCCGCCGGCGACACTCGAAAACGTATACGTATACGTATACGGCAGATAGCCGCCCCAGTCGCAAGCCAAACGCCAGTCGCCTTTCCTGTTTAGTCGACAATAATAACCTCGCCGGCGATATTCGACACTCCGGCTTTCTATACTTTGCCAGGCTGCTTTTCATTGTAACTTTGCCGTTGCAATTTTCCGTGGATCGTGTGTACACCGCCGCGCCGTTCGGGGGGAGAGGTGGAGAATCTGTTTACCCAAGGAGCGAAGTTAATTGCTTGCCCCCAGGGGTGCGTTATAGAAATGTTTTCTTCTTTTTTGCGAATTCGACACTCGCCCTCTCTCTCTCTCTCTCTCTCTCTCTCTCTCCTTCTTTGGCAAACAATTTAATTACCTTTAATTTCCTTCCTAGAATAATCAACAGTGCAAACGCCAAAGAAAGTTTTGAAAATACTGCAGAGGCAGGTGAATAATTTCGAATTCTCAATTTTTCACCAAGAACGTAGAGCGATTCACATTATATTTAAAAAATTCATCTTTTCACAATTTTTATTCATGGATCCATACGCATCCGTCGCGACCAATGAATCAACTCTGCGTCTCGGAGCCAGGCAAATTGAAAGCTTCCTGCGTGAATTTCCGACTGGCAAGCTCGAGCTTTTAGAGAGCAAGCTGCCTCACGCTCGTCGATCACACGCCGGAATAAAGGCAGAAGGAGGGAGAGAGAGAGAGAGAGAGAGAGAGAGAGAGAGAGAGAGAGAGAGAGAGAGAGAGTGAAAAAAAATAACGGGCGGCAGTGCGGAGGTGCCGCGACAATGTTGTTCGCCGACGAACGGCATATCCAAATAAAGAGCTCGTTCTTGCTGGACACACATACAATGCGGTGCTCTCGCCCTCGCTCGCTTCTCTCACCCCACAGCAATATCACGACTCAACGGCCGTATCCTGTCGATTTATCCAGAGCGCGTTCGCGCTCACCTCGCTCTCGTCGTCGTCGCTCGATTGCCGTTCCGTGTCGCGCGATTACGAGTCGCAGCTCCTTTGTGCGGACATGACGGATCGCCCGACGCGGCTCATTTCTTTCTTTCTGCCTGCTCTTAGGTCCTCGGGGAGAGACACGTTGACTGATTCCCATATACGTACGTAAGTATCGTACACGTGAGCATAGAGCACATGTATCGATAGCTTCCACCTTGTTTTGCTTTATTTTACCCACATTATATGTGATATTTGCTGCTTGACGAGCCTTCTCTCCTGTTTTCACTCGTTTTTTTTCTTTCCTTTCCTTCTCTCGATCACTTGTGCCTGATGTATGACTTGCTTCGCCCGTGACATTTTTATTGCAATTAATTGAAAGTACGTGCTATTGCCACATGGCCAAGATTGATTCTCATACTCGAATGCATCAATCAAGCTGGCCGATAGCGAGGTGCGCGCAAAAGTTGAAATATATTTTTTAATGCTGTGTGGCTTTTAATGGATCTCCTATAGATTACGACTATTGATTTTTTATTATGGTAATTTTTTATAATGAACGATGTAATATCAAAACCAACGCAAGTTACTCGTACATATTTAATGTTGAGCTATATACAGCCGAGTCAATTTACAGGCTAATAACCGTGAACAATGTATGCACGTTCGTGGTACGTAGCTGCAATCACGGGGAGGCAGGTTAACAGAGGGATTGCTTGGTTCAATGCTCGAGAGCGAAAGAGAGCGAGAGAGAGAGAAAGAGTTACTTAACGACTTACTTATCGGCTTGTTCTTGGGCGGCCAGTCGTGCGTTCGGCCGCGCAGACCGCCGCCGAGGCGCGACAGAGATTGTGTAGCAGTGCTCTTCCACCCGGCATATATATCGGCATTTCATTCATTAAGTATTCTCCCTTCGACTTCGTTAAGGCGATACCTTATACTAATTACCCTCCCTGTTAACCAAAGCGGTTATTAAACAAATCCGACTCACTTATTTCGCCGACTTTTGCGATGGGCCAGCTATCCCGCGATATAGATTATACACGCGGATTTTTAATTAGTGCCAAACGTTGTTTTCCACTTGGCTGTGCCATAATCGAACGATTTCACAGACACAAAAGAGCTTTTCGTTCACGAATTTCGTTGTCGTAATCGAGCTGCACGCTAATTGCCCAAGTATTCATTATGCCACGTCGCTCGGCTCGTCTCATTACTGCTTACTCCTGCATAAACCATTACGACAATGGAAATGTCGAAACAATCGAAGCAGCTGTCATCGGCCATAACAGCTAAACGTATATAGCAGACAAACACGATTGTAGCGCGATCATGCTTGTACCTTCTATTATAACCAAGTACAAACATTCCCGTGGTTAAACTATCCGAATCCGCAGAGAGAGAGAGAGAGAGAGAGAGAGAGAGAGAGAGAGAGTCGCGATATGCTGTCAACTCGCTGTGTAGCAGTCTATAATTGCCATAGTTTGCGCGACACGTGTAAGCACTGGTATTTATGCGAAATTTGCGAGACGCGCCCATCGCTCAATTAGACAAACAAATATCTCTCCGAGATGAGATTTTCGCGTGTGCGAGCGACGTGTCGCTGTTAAAAGGCTTAAAGTCATCCGTCTCTCCTCCTCCTCCTCCTTCTCTCTTGCTCGCGAGCGAGCGAGATGTGCGATCACCCGAGGCGAAGGAACGACGCAGGTGGGTGTTTAATAACGCATTCCGGCTTATGACGCGAGAGCTGCTCTCGTGTCAGGCGCATGAACTTGACGGCTCCGCGCATACTTGTACAAAATTTTGCTTTCGCCGATGGCGATATGTGCCGCGATATATGTAACGCGCTGCTCTTGTGTATATTAATAACGCGCGGCAGAGTAGACGATCGTATCACAACGAAGTTGACGAAGTTTTCCAACTATACATTAAAAGTCAAGAAAATTGTCACACAAAAAATCAATTTATTTTACATATTTTTGTAATCGACTTTGTTTCTTTCGAGTGTCTTTGTTTCCAGGACATCTTCGCACGCGCATATATACAAGCGCGAGAGTACGAAATCGTTGGTTTGTGCGTGGGGAGGAAATAAGAGGGGAAAGGGACAAGGCAGAGTCAGTCGGACGTTACTATAGCAGCAGCAGCAGCAGCAGAAATCGGCGCGCAGGTTCGCGTGTACGGCAGCGTGTCAACAATTAGGAGGATCAGCGTTCGAGAACGTCCGACTGATAATGTCCCCCTCGCTGAACATCTCTCTGTCTGTCTGGCCGAGAGCTCGAGCGAGTATATACTGCACGCTTCCTTGCTCTTTGGCTTTGCGCAGAGCAGCGCAAACTTCGACCGCGTGCGCGCGCGAAGGGGTCGCGGCGGCGCATGGGAGTCTCGTGTCCGATCATTAGGGAGATGATATCAGGCATTGTAAGTCACTCACAGAGTCGCGCGCGCGCGCGATCGAGTAAAAAAAAAGAGAACGAACGACACAACGAGCGATGGAAGAGCAGAGTAAGAAAGACTCGCAATCTCTGCCGCATCGATTCTCAAATCCGACGTATCTTCTTCGTATATACATATAGGCATACGTTAGGAGTCTTGGACTGTGACCGTTCAAAGGAGTGCACGAGCAGAGCAGCCGCTTGTCTATATGTATGTATGTATGTTTGCTGGGACGCACTCTGCATTCGAATGTCCGAGAATTCGAATTCTACCGGCTGCAGTGCTCCGCAGTCTATATATCTGCACTCTCTCTCTCTCTCTCTCTCTTTCTCGGCCAACCATGTGATCGACTGTATGTATATCCAAAGTTACGTATGATTTTACAAAGGATGCGCGCCTTAACGAGCTCCGCTGATTGGCCAGCGTCTCCAACAACGGCCGCTTGTCAATCTCCGATTTATTAGGCCAATTTATATTAGAGTTATAGTAATTCAAACTTGTAGCTTTTTTGTTACTTTTATTTCAATGGGTCATCGCGACGTTTAATTTTCTCTCGTGCATTCCTATTGTTTTGCGGAACGATCGTAAAAATAAATTTTGCATCGGATAGAAACAATGTCGATTTCAAAGCTGATTTTATCTTTTCCAAATGATACTTTCAAAATCACTCGGTAGATAAGAATAGCCGCGTCGAAAACAAAAAAGATAAAGAAAAAATATCGTCGATGCTTATCGGAGAAAGCTAATAAAATACTTGTTTACGATATTGTAGTCTTAAAGGAAAAGGCAATTATTCGATAGGGGAGGTGGTAATGCAGCATTTCCTGGCATTATCGCCATGGCGATAAGAATCACCGGCAAGCAGCCCCGGCAATTCAGCTCCGGATGGAGGGTTCTTCCGATTCATTTGCCTCGCGACTACCATCGTCAACGCAATATCTCAGTTTGACGCAAAAGCTTTCCGAAAAACTCGTCGTCGCTCCTTCGCTCGCTGTAATTAAGAGCCTTCGCGGTCAATGGGGTCATCAGCTCGCGAACTCGCAAGCGAGGGCTTTTTTTTCTTTTGCCCCTTTTGTTCTCGTCTTGCTTCTTTCTTTTTTTTAGCTGATTCCCTCCTTTTTTCCAAGACGCAAAGAACGCGCGAGGGGTGATCGAACAATGACAAGACTTTGCTCGAGAAAGCTGAGCTATGGCTGACGAATGAAAGGCTGCTTACTCCGTATTTCTGTTGCTTTTCAATGCCCCCAAGATAAAGTATTAAAAAACATTGAAAATGCGAGGTACTTATTTTTTTTTTTGAATGCTAAATGGGCGGTTCAAATAGCATTGTACAATGCGAGAGATAATGTGTCGAAGGATTTTTTCAATCTTTTCAATGGCAGCTTTTTACGACTAAGTGATGATATTTAAAATGTGCTTCAATATCTTTTTTACTTACGACTGAGTCCTTAATTGAAGCGAATCCGCGATAAAAAAATTTGAAAACTTACCTGAAACAGAAAAAAATGGATAATTAATCAATCTATGTAATGAAATTCATAAGTAATAATTTATTCAATACAATATATCGCAGCGATTGAGTTGTGATAATTTAAAAATCATATATGTTCAGTTTTACGAAGTCGTACAATAAAGTATCATTCAAAGATTAGTTCATTCCCAATGGACAATCCGTAAAAGAGTTTACAGTTATCGAATGAATCTCTTTGATTTCAGCCGATACAGTTACGCAATTAAATAATCTCAGAGGGAAAGAGAGTAGAATCGATAAATCGTGAAAAATTTCGATCGATAGCAATAAAGTTTTGTCAATTGCACGTACTCAATGTGCGATCTGACAATAAAGTCTGACACTCGTATAAATATCATAGCGGCAAAAACGAGAGGCGTTAAGAAAGACATCGAGCACGATAAACGTGCTGGTGGCTCGTCGAAGGTGCAAAGCCACCCAGAAAAACGAATGAGAACGAGCGAGCGAGCAAGCAAGCGAGTAATCAGTCGGACTCGTAAATCGAAAAAGCTCTCGGGGAGAGTATATACTTTTCGAAATTGCGTGTGTGTGCGCGGGGCGCGAAGAAGAAAATTCCGCGTAGCCGCGGCACGTAAAGAACTTTCCGTGCGGGGCAATCTGAAAGTCGTATATCGTCGGCGTGCATTATATACGCAGTCAGTCTGATTATCAAGTGCGTCGTTATTTATTGTTATCGATCAACAGAGTGAGAACGGACCGTTTGCCAGCACTTCGCCTTGTGTGTGTGTACTACGTGTCGAGCGTTGCGGCTCTTTACGCCAGCTGGTCAATAATTATCCTGCCAAATCGATAGGCTGGGCCGAGCTACAACTGTGAGCTACGACGGTACAACAAATCAGTCTTTTCTTATATTTCGTATTTTGATGTACTTTGTCAGTTATTCATAATATTATGAACTACTTGCACACTTTACACTTTTATTTGTTTTATTCATTTTCAATATCATTAAATTTTAAAAGAATGTACGTTTCGATCATTAGAAAGTTACGAAAAGGAAAATTATGTATACAGTCAAATTATATTCCATTAGAATATCAAAAAGTTTAATTGTTATCTTGATTACAAAAAATATTTACATATAAATTTTATTTCGCTTTTACGTATTGTGATTACAAAAAAAAACGGATCTTCATGCTGTACCTAAATTTATAATTCATATTAAAATTGGAACTTCAACGACCAATCAGTGAAAGTAAAAACAAAATATTTGATGAGCAAAGTAAAACGATACACTTTATTCATTTTATACCTTTTTATAGTTTCGTATGTCCATTTTACTTTGAAGGTAATGAAACGCTCGCGTGGTCGTAATTAATTTACCACCGAGAGTAGTTGTTGTTGACATTCACGCGATTTTCTGGGTACAAACGAGGATACAACTTAAATATGTACAATTTCATGCTAACTAAAGTCTACTCAATTAGCTAAAAAGCTTTATTTAAAAAAGCGACTGCAACGTAAACTCAGTCGGTAAAAGCTCAAACTAATATTTTAAACACTCACGATCGTTTCCACAGGCGAAACTTGTGTCGTTGGTCTGATATTTTTTGCTGCATGTCATTATAATTTCTTAATAAACTGTTGTTAAATAAGCTCAAACTTTTTTCTCTCGCGAACTCACTTAATCAAGCTGTTGGCATTATACCGGGATGAAAAGTTTGGATATTACTTGTGCCGAGTCAATTTGAGAAGCAAAAGTGAGAAATTAAAAAAGTCTTTATAAGCGCAAGCGAAACTATTTAAATTTATTTGACCTAATTATAAGTTCCGTAGGAATTGGCAAAAGTTCTGTAGCTACGGAATTGCCTCTCGGCTGAGTTAGCCCGCGCGAGCGGGCGATTTTTCGCGCAGCGAGCTTGTGTAGAGCGGCGCGACCGAGTGCAATCACAAAGTCGCGAGGCGAAATTAAAGCTAGGCGCGCTCGCAGAAACGAAGATCTTCGATGGAACGACGAGATACACCCGTCGCCAGTAATTACGAGTTAACGCAAGTTTCTGCCCGAGTGTCTCCGTCGCGCCGATTTCAATTCGAACTTCCAGCGAGAATCTTGCATGCGCTATAAGCATGTATAGGTATATGTAGTGGCTCCAATAGAGACGTGCCACCGAGATAGCCTCACTCCGATATCTGGACTCTCGCTGCCGGCCGTTCCATGCCAATTAGCTAAATTCAATATAATTAAGTATATTCTATCCAGCTGGCCAATCGCTCGGCCGGTAGTCCATTCGTGATCCCTTCCTTTCTTTGATTTAGCTCCTTCCGCACCGCTTCTCTGCGCTCTAATGCTCTGTCACGATTTTGCATGCCTCGCAATGCTTTGACCCTTACTACAGCTTTTGCTCATGACTCCAACCTCCTCATTTATCATCATTACTTTATTAATTTATCTACATACGTTGATAGCGACGCTTTTTATTGCCTAATTCACTTTAATCTTCGATTTCAAATTAAAAAATAATAATGAAACTGAATACGAGATTTTCAAATTCTAAAGTTACCGCTACTTCGTGCAATGATTGGAAAGTTCGTGTTATATTACTGCTATCTTCTGCTGCTCTTTATTACGTTTTTTTTATAAAAAAATATATTCCACGTTTATTTGAAAATATTTACAGACTAATTCGCTATTAACTCAGTGTCATTCTCCCAGTCACGTTATAAAGCCCGAAGAAGAGACAAATGCTTCATTTGTTCTCTGTCTGGCCGTGCGTGTACGCAATCACTGCCGCGTGAGAGTTCGCGAAATAATACAAAAAGTGCAAATAATGAGCGGCACGTTCCAGCACGAGCCATTAGAGCTGCGTATCTCTTGAAACACATGTGGACGCCACAAGAAGTAGCTTCAGTCACGTGCTATGAAAAGACAATAAGAAGAAACAACCTGGAAAATAAGAAATCTATGGATTTAATAATTTCTTGGAATCGGCTGGTATGAGAAAAGTATTTTCCATTAATGTACTGTTCAGTTATGTAAACTGTCTCATATTTTTTATTTTAATTATAATTGATTTCACTTAAAACACTCTAATACTCTTGATTTATTCTAAAATTATAATATCAAATAGAACGAGATTAGATCAGATTTGACTTTTGTTCTCAAATACATGTTTCTTTTTTTGGGTCATCATTGGGTTATTAAAATTCTAATTTAATTGTAACAATGAAATGCTCGGTACCAATAAATTATTTGAATAACTGAACAGCAGAATGTTATCGGGGAGCGCATATCTACGCAATCAAGTTTTCGTAAATAACTGCGAGCTGAAATTACAGAATCGAGCGAAAGCAATTGCGAGTTATCGGAAAATCTGCTGCGGAAATGCAACCGTCAGCAATTGTGAATTGAATAACAGCGCTAATTCCAAAATAATCAAATGTAATTCCGGATCGTGCTTGCACCCGCTCGCACAGTTAAAAAAAAAGAATGGAACCACCGCAAGCAATCGTATTAAACAATCGTCCTTATCACAGTGATCTCGTTTCAATTAACGATTTAGTCCAAGAGAGAGCGAGAGAGAGAGAGAGAGAGAGAGAGAGAGAGAGAGAGCTATATCGGATTGTCGAACGGAACTTCATTTCCCGCGGGCTGCAGCTCGTCGACCGCGCGGCGTCTGCACAGGGCGTGTGTCCGATAATACGTGACTCAAGCAGCTGCTGATCCGTAGAAAACTTACGAAATGATTTCCCGGATAATAGTATTTCTCGGTTTTTTTTTCGGTCAAGAATCCGATTGAAATTCAGAATTCTCAACATACATTAAAAATCAAGATTTTGAAAAATAAATTGATTGTTTTACTGCAAACATTACTTGGAACGACTGTCAGTCGTAAAAAATTAACTAAAGCATATTTTTTCGTCGATTTATTCTACAAGTTCATTTTTTTCTGTAAAAAATCATGCGTTACTAGTTTTTAATCTATCAAGCTAGCATTGTAATAAACCAATAATTTTATCCTCTTGTCAAAAGAAATTCTTTGAAATTTGACAACTAAATTGAGCAATAATTGCGAAAAGGTTTTGAAATGATGGCAAAGAGGCTTCAAAATATCAATTTTATTTATTAATCGTAAGTCATCATCCACAGGAATAGGCACTTTGCTCAGTAACAAAAAGCATTTTCAACATTTCATATAAAACTCCAGTTATTTTATTTTTTATAGTTCTCAATTCGAAGTACCCATGCAGGTTGTCCCTTGTTTACTTTGTGAGATAAGTACACTTCAAGATGTTGATCCGTTTGCTTAAACTGACAAGTTGAAAAAAAAATCAATGCAATGATCAAACGATATTCACTGAAATTCTTGTTGATACTTACTTTGATTTCTTCAGAGCTTCCAAGCAGTGTTACTTCTGTGTCAGACGTGGCCTTGGCTGATCCTAATCTTACGATATCATCTTTCGGCCAAGATAACATAGAAGCATACAGATCGTCATTTTCACCAATGGTATACCAAACATCCCCATTCAAAGTATCATTTTGAACTTTCCAAGGTTTACTTTTGTATATAGCTTCTCCATTGACATCCAACCATTTTCCTTCGATTGAAAATTAACATCAGACTATCTCAGATATGTTTCAAACATAAGAAGATTGATTTGCATATTAATACCTATTCCTCGCAGACGTTCTTCGTAGATAGGCGTTATAATGCCATCTTTCGTAGGTCCAACATTCATCAATAAATTTCCACCACAACTTACAGTGGTGACTAGTTCTTTTATTATAGTTTCCAAACTCAAGTAATCTTCCAACGCAGCATTTCTTCGGAAGCCCCATGATTTACTGTCGATTGTCATGCAATTTTCCCATTTGTGCGTTTGTAAAGTACCTGATAAAAAGTTTTTTATGCGTCAAGATATACTAATCGAATTATTGCGAACATATCAACTAACACTGATTGTCTATATATTTAAAATAGTTAACCAAATACGCATATTCTTTGTTATATATATTTACCAGGATTGTATCGATCAGCACAGGTATAGAAATCTCCATGTTTACAAGCTGTATCCGTTCCCCATCGATCGTTAGTTACAACAGTTTTGTTGACAGGACTGTCATTATACAACCAACTCAAGAACTCTTTCGATTTCCAATATGCGTCTGATGCTGGATCGCCATCAGACCATACTATTTCTGGTTTGTAAGTTTCAACTAGCTCCCTTAATTCTGGCATGGCTTTATTTGTTACATATGCGTCAGTTTGAAAATTGTTCTTTTGATCATAAGTCCACAAGGGATTGTACCATTCAAATAGTGAGTGGTATAAACCGAACTTGAGATCGGTATTTTCTCTGATGGCTGTTGCGAGTTCGCCTAGAAAATAATTAAATAGTTACATTCTAAACGTCCATTTTAAGTTCGTCTAGCTCCACAATTACTTACCAACTAAATCTTTGTGGGGCCCAACATCTTTCGCATTCCAACCAAACGAATATTTCGATGGCCAGAGCGTATAACCTTCGTGATGTTTGCTAGTGAGTACAACATACTTAGCACCTGATGCTTTGAATAGCTCACTCCACTGTGAAGCATTGTAAAACTCCGCGGTAAAATCTCTCGCAAAATCTTGGTAAGTGAAACCAGGCTTGTAATTTTTCCTCATGAATTTGAGGTAATCAGGTTTCAAGCCTGAAATAACGACGTAAAATGAATATTTTCATAGTAAAAAATATAAATTTTCATTACGTCATAACTATATTACTTTTCAAGTAGTTCCAAAACCATTCTGATCCATAACTTGGAACACTGAAGACACCCCAGTGGATGAAAATACCAAACTTAGCTTCATCGTACCACTGTGGAAGAGGTCGAGTGTCCAAACTCTTCCAATCAGGCAGATACTTTGTATCAGCAGCACTATATACCACGAAATAGCACAGTAGAGAAAATATTGTTAATGCTGACATTTTTACTATTCAAAAAGTCAGTCTGATGGACTGAGCTTCAACTGAACGCTTTTAAACTTGTTTTTCTTATATTTCTTGCCCGACTAATCTTATCGTTAACACACTCTGACACTGGGACACTTGAAAACCAGTAAATAATAATAATCTTGAAACACATATCTGCAGCAAAAATAAATTATCTAATCAACATGGAAAGTGACAATACTTCGAGAGCCACAAAGCAGAGGTAACATTATGCCTTCAAGATTAAAAATTCGCTGATTGTTTAGGCTAATATTTGAACAGTATGGGCTTGTGAAAAAATACAAGACATTTGCATGTTGAATCAGCAAAGTTAATGCTCTGAGAAATGCAGCTGACGAGTATTCCGTGGCTACATAGCCAATTGCGATTAGGCAATGCGCTGAATGGTGCACTGTTACGCGGAAGTGTCGAGCACGCTCGGCGTGTCTCTCGGCTGCAGCCTCTGAAAAAGAAAGTACGAGAAGAACAACAGATCGCTTGTCCGCAGACCGATGACACTAATGCGGGTTAACGACTAAGCGAGAGAAGAGTTTTTCCTTTCCCGCGAGCGCGCGCGCATGCAGAGCAAAGGAGCAGCGAGAGCAATGAAAGCAAATAAGCTAAGCGAGCGCGGCGGCGGCGGCGGCGGTGGGACACTCCCAGAGCCGAATTTTTCAGCGAGAGCGCTAGAAAGTCTGCGAATAATGAGCTCGCCTCGACGATTTCATAATTCGCGAATCTGCGTGCCGAGTGTATCGCATGACTGCCGCGTGCACACCACTGCACAACTGACAACTCGAATTTGTAACGTTAGTTAGTCGCAGGGACTTTCCTTCATGAATATTGTGATATGCTCTCTACTCAGGAATCCGCGAGCGCGAGCATATAGTGGCGTTTGTTTCGGGAGCCGTGATTTATGTACTGCTAATAGCTTTCAAAGCTAAACAAGTAAACTACTGTCATCGACCTAATGAATAAATATCAGTATGGGCTTTCTCTTGTTTTCAAATGATGCATAACAATCCATAAATGTGTTTACGATAGCCAGAGAGTTTTGTTCAATTTCTACAAATGTGTCATTCTTATTTTGATATATATCAGCTAATTTAGTCTGCTTCCTTATTCGTTGATTGATCAACACCTGTTTATAAGCGATAGAGGGATATCAACAATTAATCTACATTGATAAAAATTATTTACATAAAAGCATAATTATTAGTTTTAATTACCAGCTCCATACGTTTCATATAAAAAGTAGACGACCGTAATATTTTAGAGCTAGAATTAAGAACTACGATAAGATTTTTTGATAAATTTGAAAGTTCTTAAATTTAGCATTAACTCGCAAGAATTTAATTTTAAAGCTCGGCATTGTGGGCAGTAGCCGCGGGTTATCGGTCGATATAGAAGTTCGAGCGACCATACGTGCAATAAAAAAAGTTGGCCTCCAGTGGCCAGTGGACTGTTCTAATAAAGATACGGAAGTACTTGATACGCCTTCCATTTATTTTTCTTCATCTACTTTTTCTCATGCTTCGATGTTCGCTTTTTTCCTCGAGGCTATAGGAGCAAGAGTTGGTCGCTTGGATGCTGGCCAAATCGCTAAATCAGCTGGCATTTCGTGCGAAAGCTCGCTTGAATTTTGCAATGATTACGCGCGCATGCTCTTCCTCTTTATCGTATCACAAATGAGTTTGAGTATTTTTTTGGCCTTTAGAATTAACTTGTACAAAGATCGCGAAGTAACTGCAGTGATACCAGTAAATAGGAATTTTCGTATAAAGCATTTGAAACTAGGGCTTCCGTTTTTTTTTCTTATTCGATACGAAACCGTTCCGCATTCAGGTGGCTTGGTATTTTATTTGGGAGCTAGATTCGGAAGCGTATATTTCAAGACAAAATGGAATAAAAATTCTTAGTTTCTGTTGAAATTCAATTACTCATTCTCAATCAATTATTAATGAGTCGATTAATCGAGTTTCAGATGAAATATAATTGTTGTATATGTATTCTTGTTATCTTTATTTACCATATTCGGCATTATCTATTGTAAATCAATATGTAATTGAGCTTTGCCCGTTTAAATAATAAACAAATAAACAAAAATATCTGATTACAGTATCTATTTATATGAGTCTGAAGAACGCGTCGTTGGAAATCCAACGAAACCGATTTGTCGAAAAGTGCCAGGCCATCGTTTTCCACCATGTATTTATGTTTGATATGACTCATAGTGATTAGTTTGTCACTTAAAAACCCTTCGATACTTTCGGAGATGGTTAAAAAGGGAGAAAATTGGTTTAACCCGATTTCAGCTAATTAGGGTCGACCTGTCTAAAACCGTAATTTTTTCTCAGCTATTATAGTTGGAAAAGGTCACTATATAGTAAGGAATGTCCAAGAAAAGTTTGAGGCTTTGGAACGAAAAACTTCTCTTATAAATAAAGCAATTAAGTCGCCGTGACTAAAATTTTCCACGAAAGTCGAGGTAATAACATTGAAACAGTACTTTCCGATGATTTTTTTTACCATAGATAGATAGTCGGAGGTATAATGAGCTTTCATGCCAAGTTTCGTCGTTCGGAACAGACGGTTTGCCTTGTTCCAGATGAAAAATGCTGAAAAAATATTCAGCAAACTGTCATCTATGCAAATAAAACTGATGCGTGCTTCATATTTTTTATTCCTTTAATAACTTAAATTTGTATGAACATTGAAAAAAAACTATGCTCAAATAAATTCAGGTTCTAAAAGGAGCAAAAACAATCACGCACGCACGCATCAGTTTTATTTGCATAGATGACAGTTTGTTGAATATTTTTTCAGCATTATTCGTCTGGAACAAGGAAAACCGTCTGTTCCGAGCGACGAAACTTGGCATGAAAGCTGATTATACCTCCGACTATCTATCTATGGTAAAAAAAATTATCGGAAAATACGGTTTCAATGTTATTATCTTGACTTTCGTGAAAAATTTCAGTCAATTTCTTTATTTATAAGAGAAGTTTTTCATTCCGAAGGCTCAAACTTTCCTTGGATGTTCCTTACGATAATAGTGACCGTTCCCAACTATAAAAGCTGCAAAAAAGTGACGGCTTTGATTTCGTTGGATTTCCAACGATGCGTTCTTCAGACTCATCTATCTATTTGATTTAGACAATTGATTTTTTACGGATCCGAAATACAATAGAAAATATTTTCCTCTTGTTATTATTGTTTTATAAGTTTTAATAATTATTTTCAAGTGTCATTGTGATGAAACACTGTGATACTAAAATACTTCAAGACTAAACTAAATTGATTACTTTTTTAATTCAATAGATTTTACTCATAAGTTTTTAAATAGTTCGATATTAATATACCATTCATACGAATAAATATTCGTATAAGGTAGAAATTATTTCAAATTTATTTTTCTCTTTCAATACTTTAAGAATATAAGATTTACAACCTGACAATCACCTTAAATAAGGCTCATTTCACGGGCGCCTGATACACTTATTTATTTACCAACCTCGTATAGCATAATAGAATATAAATTTATAAAAGGCTCATAAAATTTTGAACGTGAAACGAATTATGAAAATATTTAATAAATTAAAGAAATGTTGTGTAAATAAATAAAAACTTTACTTCACTGAAAAGAAAGGATAAATAAAAATAAAACCTAATTAGATATATGGATTTAAGTGACATAGATCTTCGAAAGTAATGATTCAAGTATGAAAATTATTTCATAATAAAATTATTATGAGATCCAACCTCTTAGATACATTATCATTGGAAAAAAAAAATACAGTGGTGTATGAAAAAATGCTCATCTCGTGCACTAATAAAACGGTAAATTGTCAACCCGTCTGATTATGTGGTCTATCCTTTTGACGAATTTTTCAAAAAAGTTGATCGAGCGCAAAGCAATATGGCCGGTGGAAGAAGCAGGTTCCAGATGTCAGTGGCCTCAAAGACAAGCTCGATCTAATTATTTTACGAGAAAGCGATGATTGAGTCGCCGTTGGCACGCATGGTCGTTACCTTTTCCGCGCCTCGTCGATGTCAAGTAAAACGCTCTGCGTATACATACACACATACACACACCTATATGTAGACAAGTAGCAGGCAGCACTTAGCGCAACTCGCGCGCGGTAATACTGGTTAGGCGCTACTTATACGGTAAAACGCCGGCGAATTAATGACGGAGTGCGCTAGACAAAAACATTTTAATGAACAGATGCGAGAGGAATAAGGGGAGAAAGTTGTCCAATCATTTTCAATCTGCGCTTTCGTATGAAATATCAATTACTTGCCTCCTTTTTATTCGTATCGAAAAGAAAGCGCGCGAAACTTCCGCAGACGAAGAGGTAAAAGTATATTTCAAAAACGAAAGAAAAAAAAGGTGGGTACAACCGCGACAAAGACTTTGGAGCTTTTGAGAGGGACAAAGAGACGCAAGCGCAGGCGGGCAGGCATCATCAGCGTGCGGAGAGCGGTGCACTTAGCGAGAGTGTCCGCACGAGGAGAGCGAGCGAGAGCGTCGATATATCGGATGTTCGCGCTTGACAAGGAATCTGGTGCAATTAGTGCTGCGGGCCGCAGCACGCGTGCACGCCTCTGCCAATTACTCTTGAGCAACGCATTTACCAGTGTGACCATCAAGGGCTACTCGATGAGCCAAAGGACACTCCCTCGAAACGACGCGACGCCCGCACGATCACTTGAAACAACATTTATTAGACTCATTACCAGCCGAGCAATAGTTCCAACTTGCCACGTCGCCTCGCCTTTCAGCCGCTTTGACCGAAAGATTGTCCTCCGGCAAGTGCTTTGAGTGCACTCTAATGCATTATTAGCCCACTCCCGTGACCTCGATAAGAGCTGAAATACCCCGAAAAAAAATCTCACACTGCTCGTAAATGCTTAATGCGCTCTCAAATTTTGGAAGGAAGAAAAAAAAAATCAGCAAGTGGATTAAGCGCGTTTCAAGTGATGACTGAAGCGATTAATTGGTTTTGCCACATGGAACATTTGTGGCATCGCTTAAAATTTTATGCTCACTCGTTGGCAAAGTTCCTCATCGAATTCACGACTCTAGCGCAGAGTAGTAGGGGACACAGGTATAGATGCTTGGCAAACTTTGGCGCTATAATTTGCCTAGACTAGAAACAGATTTTTCTCACAGCGGAGTGCGGAACGCCTACGCCGCGCGCGACGTATAGCTGGCGCGTACAACTTCATCTTAATCAGCGCGAGAGCAGCGCAGTCTTTATAGAGAGCTTGGCTGGGGTAGGTATAGTTGTGAGCGCGCCGCGGCCCCAAAGTCGTGCCAACTGCAACTTAAACGCGGCGTAAAACGCGAACGTAATTCCCGGGGCATTTAATTTAACTTTTGCGCGCTCTAGGCTCGCGCCCGCCCGCGAGAGAGAGAAAGAGAGAGAGAGAGAGAGCACAAGTGGGCATTATCGTATATACGATGGTCTCTCTCTTTCTCTCTCTCTCTCTCTCTCGCGTAATCCCTCCCCTAATTAGGCTTTGTCTGGAGTGTTTTTTTTTCTTCTCATTCGAAGTCGAAACCCAACCCCCGCGCGCTTTTGCGAGATTCCCTTTCATACGACGCCTGTAGAAATTTCCACCCCTTTCGCTTCCTCTGTATTCCCTGCTAACATAACAGCCTTTTCTTTTCTTCTCTCTTCTCTTCGCTCACCTCTTTTTTTTTCTCTCCCTCTTTATTCCTCTCTCTCTCTCCCCCTTCGCGTTTCTTTTTATTCGATATAATTATTTCGAGAGTTATTTGCAATTCAGGTTACCGTCTCGGCAATTTAATTAATATTATGCTTCGAGTGTACTTTTAATTGACGTCTTCAACGTTGAATTGCTTTTCGCATCGGTAATTATCGAAGTATGCAAATGTTGGTTTTAAAAAAAAAAGATAAACTTCGCGGAACCGAGTCTAGTACGTTTGTTTTAGCGAATCGTTCAACGTGCGCCAAATGCGACGTCCGCGCGCGCAAATGGTGTCGACAAAACAAGCAACGGAACGAAGATAGTTCTATTAGTATTAGAGCTACGCAGGCGGTCGTCGCCGGTGGATAACAAGACACGTTTGTAAATTCACGCCTTCGTCGCTCGGCACACAAGACATTAGTCTTTTCACGTCCCAGAGACTGTAACTTTCGAGACTCCCCTAATCGTCCGACTATAATCGTAATTTACAAGAGACCAAGAACAAGAAGCTTCTAATAGCCTCTTTGAGCTTACCTAAAACGAAATTCATTGGAATAAAATGTTCTAATTATTGAAGGATAAGAGTACCGTAATTTACTGTGGAATAAATCGACTCAGACTGGAAGATTAATTCAGTGTTATGGTGCAAAAAGCGTGAACTTTTCGTTTACTTAATTACACATCGTATCAAATCTATTTTACCTTCCATAATTGCTTTTCCGTTAATTCGAAGGTGAATTGAATAATTATTATCTGCACCAATCTTATGTTCTGAGAAAAAAATCCTCTCGTAACAAGAGGACACCTTCTTGTAACGAGAGTATTTCTTCTTATTACAAGAGGATTTTTTAAAGATTACTGCCCTCTTGTTGTAAGAGTACCATTTCTTCCAGTGTATATACAATCCAAGTAGATTTCGACGACTTTTTGTTGTTAAGAGATAAGTTCGTTGCAATAGAAAGCTTTGGGTTAAATTAAACGAAGACTGTAGAATAGATCAAGCATTGAAGCGTGTTGCGAAAATGGATGTGCTGAGGAAGTTTGGTGACATTAACGTCCTCGTGTAATTAATGCTATCGTTTCTCCTCTTTCCAGGGTTTTAGTGGCTTACTTCCATTACATTAGCAGCCCTAGATTTCAATTTATCACATTTATAGCAGCGCAAAATCAGACGATAAAATGTGTCGATAATAATGTTTGCAAGAATGATTAGACGTTTACAATTGTTGGGAAACGACGTTGTCATAGCTATAAAGACATTAAAGATTAAACGAAATAAGCGTCACAACAATTTATTATTCATAAAAGTCTAAAAATACATTAACAGCAGCTTGAAATTAACTTATGCAGTGTCATCGAGGTTGTTACTCAAACTAGATAACAATAAATTTCTCACGAGCATAGTTATATTTGACTATAGGAAAGACAATGCAATTAAATAAATGCAGTGAAAATGAAAATGGAACCCCTTTAGCGAAAGCCTATTAGCGTAATTAAATAAAAAGACGCAGTATCGCGCAAGAAAGAGAGAGAGAGAGAGAGAGAGAGAGAGAGAGAGAGAGAGAGAGAGAGAGAGAGAGACAACGGAGTAGAGAAAGTAGAGAGAAAGAAAAAACCCGGGATAATTTATGAGTTATAGACTGCTGGATATTTTTAGTGAAAAAAAAGGGGCCTAAAGCCGCCGCCGCGCCCGCGCACCATCCGGGTATATAACCGCGCCGGGGGCTCGGTCGATCCGTCAATTCGAGCTCGAATTACCCAAGGCTTTTAACGAGTAGCAGGGACTTCGTTACGCGCAAGACCGCGAGTCGTATTACTAAGTAAATGCGTATGGCACACGCGCCGGAAGCGCGACTAATTGGCGCGAGCGAGCGCGATGACAACATCCGAGAGTCGCATCGATCGACAATAAACACGTATCTGTATAAACGTGTGGATAAAATTGAAGGCTGTATTACGCGTCGAGATAATCGCAATTAACTCGAGAGCCCGCGAAACGTGAGGTTTTAGAGAGGAGGCCACTTCGTGCGCTCTCGCAAGGACCCAGCCTCTTTTGTTTGCCAGGATCAAGTCGTTGATGGATCGACCGTGGATGTGGTCACGACACACACACATACACACGCATACACTCGTAGGTTGTTTGCACAGTATTATTACGAAAATTTTCGAGTCGTCATTTTATCTCCACTCTATGTAATTAAGCTCACAACACGCACTTCTCTCGACCGCGATCGTACTCATTTTATTAGCTTGTGTATGGATATTGACTTATCTTTAAACACGTAATTAAGAAACGACTGTCGATTTTCCATCATAATGAGATGTTCAAGGTACGTCGATTTTTTTTTCGACGTTTATTGAAAATTTTACAATTACAGCCTGTTCAGTTCCGTTTGAAAATGAACGATAATTATGCCTTCAGAATATCAGAATTCTATTTGCGCAAATATCCTTGTTTGTAACAAGCTTTTCCAAATAAACAATAAGCTACGTTGTTTAGGATTCCGCTACTTTAAAATATTCAAACATAGAATATTCATACACGAGAATGAATACTTCAGTCTGTAGAAAAAAAAACGTACATAGTCGTGGTCGTGGTATAAGATAAGTAGTGAGAAAGACGCGACTTTAATGGCTCTCGCGAGCTTTAGAATTGCGCGGATTACGCACGTTACGTGTAAGCAAGGGACTCGACAACTACTTGCCGATAACAAGTTGACTCTCCTATCAAACGCTTTGCAGCGTGAACGTTGGTGAATGTACGCAGAGTCCCGACTAACCGAGTGTACACGCCAACAACATTTTACGCTCTCACTCGTGTACACTAGCTACTTTCCATTTCCGCAAATATTCCAGAGTGCGCGCATATGGCTCGACAACGATGTGCTTTTTTTTTCTTGTTGAGCTACTAGTATGAGGATAATGAATTTGAAATGCACGTACTTCCGTGCAGCCAATTATATTTTTTTTCGCTCGAGTCTGTTAACAGTCTTAACGATCAAAATACGTCTTTTACTGAAATAAATTTAATAGATGCTAAGAATCTAATGCCAACTTTTCCATTTTAAACTAGTTTGGTAACGTATTCGGTTTAGAAAATTTCGTTACTCCGACTGCGTTTGGATCTGTATACGCTTTTCCAAGTGAATTCCTCGATTGAATTTTGTACGTGCGACGCTTTGGTAGCACAAGAGAACATGTACATACATTCGGGATGCGCGGTACAAGTGTATCTGTGCCACATAGGCAGCGGGGGCGAGAGACAGTTCAAGCTCTCTCTCTCTCTCTCTCTCTCTCTCTCTCTCTCTCTCTCTCTCGTCGCGACCTACCGCAGCATGCCGCACACACATGCGAGAATCACTATATACACAGAAAGCTTCGCGACACGATAAAACACGCGTGTTCTCGCGCGAAGGCTGCACACAACGACGCGTCGCTATATACGATTTACACGTCTATACAAAAGCTGCGTGCTATGCTATATTGAAAGTAAAGTCAAAGTTGTATGGCGCGCGGCGGCGCTGTGCCGTAAGCTTTGACGGGTAAATCAACATTTCAAGTTCGAACTGCGAGTATTTTATCGCGTCACGGTAGCGTACGAATTCTCCGTCGATAAAAGACTCATTCGAAATATATTTTCTTGAAGCCTGTCTGACCAATCTTGATTACATCTACTGAAATTACATATAAACTGCATCTTGCTGCTTCCGAGTTATGAAAACATCGCTCTTGCCAATAATGATAATGATTCTGTCTCGAACTTCGTTATCATTGGGAAAGTTAAAGATTGATATCTCAATACTTGCGAAAAAGTGAGAGAGAGAAATAGTGGAAATTCTTCTAGAAAGGATTGAATTATCCGACTAAGAGTTGACTCGTGGAATTAACCGCTTTCGAAATGAACAATTGAGATTGGTGGAGCGAGCAATGGAAAGCCACGTGTGTGCCGGATAAAGGTAGAGCAGAAGAACGAACCAGCGACGACGACGATCACGACACGACGTAGAGAGAGAGAGAGAGAGAGAGAGAGAGAGAGAGAGAGAGAAAGAGAGAGAGAAAGAGAACTGCTGGCAGATAGCATCAGTGCAGTGCCACTGCCGAGCCGTGTAATTGATTCAGGGTAAAACAATGAACTCCTGTGTGAAATTGCTCTCTGTGTGAGCGCGCAGTCGCCTGTCTCTCTCTTTCTCTACGTCTTTCTCCCTTTCGGCAGCGCGATTTGAAACTGGAGACACGCTTTTAAACGTTTGTCAGACTAACTCTCTCTCTCTCTCTCTCTCTCTCTCTCTCTCTCTCTCTCTCTCTCTCTTTCTCTCTCTTAGTGCTGCCCTTTTCGTGCAAGCGGCAGTCGCAAATATAACCGCGCGCTGCGTTAAGGCTGCCTCTGCACGCTCTGTCAGGTGAAACTTAACATGATGTATGCGAGTGTATGTCAAACACGCGCTCTCGCTCTACGTATTTTTCATTTCTGACCTTTATAACTTAAACCTCTTCGCTGTGTATGTGTATGTGTGTTTCGTAACCCCTTTGATCTTACGATAAAATAACTTTAAGCAACGCGCCGCTCGCTCGTGGGAGCTCGAATACTCAATAATACATCTCGCTCGCGAATAATAGCTGACACTTCGAAAAACATTAACTCGCTATATACTTTTATCAAACCGTTCACGCCCGCGGATTAACAACTCGAGGAAGTACACATTTGATACACGAGCAGGAAATTAAAAACCTCCAGGCGGCTTTTAAATTTCCGTATAGGAGCCCAATTGACGCCATATAGCTCGTGATAATTTCTCTCTCTCGCGCTGCAGTGTTGCTCTATTTTCCGTCTACAACTAAGCTTTTACCCGCAGCTTATCCAGGCAGCAACCATCATTACTTTGTGGTTTCTCCCTATTTCTTTTTTTTTTTTTTTTTGCGCAGTGCGCTTACATTTAGCGCTTTGTGTCAGTTCGTGTACGGAATGACGCGTGCGTTTGTCTGTCTCTCTTTCACCCTTTGCGGAATGCACGTGCAGCAGCAGCAGCAGCAGCGATGCTGCAGCATAGTGGTAACAGCAGCAGCAGCAGTAGTAGTAGCAGCAGCAATGCTGCATCAAAAATACAGCGAAAATACGAGGTGAAAGCTGTTGCCGAGCGCACGCCAGACAATGGCCGAGAGAGAGAGAGAGAGAGAGAGAGAGAGAGAGAGAGAGAGAGAGAGAGAGAGAGAGCACACGCTCACTTTTGAGCCACGAAACGCGGACGCATTGTCGACGCGTTTTGTGCGCGCTGCCGACAAACTTATGGAAATGTGTGTACACGGCTTGCAAAAACTGCATTTGATAGAGGTTTTTTTATGCTGCGTCAAAAGACACGCTGCCTGACACGCTGCGCCGAGTTTTTTTTTTTTTTGTTGCTTTTTCTTTCGATGCTACGTACTGATCCATTTATGGCAGTTTTATATTGACGTTTCTGACAGTTTTCTATTCGACATCTAATGATAATAACGGATTTATAAAGCTAGAACTGAAGTTTTACACGAAATTTTATTCGAATTGCAATTCGTTTCGAAGGAAAATGTCGCCGGTTTATAAATACATATATTTCTCATTTCATTTTTATGCTTCACGAAACTGGCTGGTTTTATTTTTTCGTACCAAATCATGTTCAACATTCATTCTAGAATATACGCCGCTAAATTTAACCAGTGATAAAGCTTCACAAAATAAGTATTATTAAATAATTACATTTATTACATTTATTTATTTAATAATTATGATTTTCATTTATAGATTTATTTGTTTTAATTTACGTAAGCATTCCTTGAATTCCTCAGCTGCAAAAATAGCAGTCCGTAATGAAACAGTTGTTATCGAGCAAAGTGTATACCGGTGTCTCCATCTATGTTAGAGAGCGCCAAGCGAAGCAGTCAACTCAAGCGGGCAGCGTGCTGCGAGCTTTCGCCGCTATGGCGGCCGAGCTAAAGCGCACACGTGGACGATCCGTCTGCTCGCTCTCTCTCTCTCTCTCTCTCTCTCTCTCTCTCTCTCTCTGTCTCTCTCTCTCTCTCTCTCTCTCTCTATGATTTATCTCGTCGTCGCGGCGCGCGTCACTGCACGGGATTTAGGTCGTCGACGTCGTCGTCGTCGTAAGGGGGGAGCTTTTCTGCAAGCGCACGCTCGCACACCAGGCCGCCGAGGGAGCTTTTCTCTTTTTTCCGGCCCAGCTGCTCTCATCACGTCGAGCGCGCGCGCGAGCATGCATTTGGCTTCTCCAGCCCTAATTTCTACCTGATTTCGAGTGCATTGTTTCGTTGCTGCTTTGCTCGCGCGGGCGACAAATGTCACAAAAAAAGCACTCCTTCATTTTCTCTTTTTAATTGTGCATGCTCATTTAATGAGGCCTCCTTCTCTGAAGCTGCTTTCATTTTAACACTGTATACTCAAAAGCTACTACAAATATAATGATATTCATTTTACACAGAATTGGTGTGAAGCGAATGTTATTTGAAATAATGAAATCTAACGGAATTTAAAATTTGTAAGAATCGAGTCACACTGATCACTTATTGTGAGAATATGGATTGAGAATTTTTGAGTTACTATCTACTCGTGGGCTTTTGGCATCAATAGGACTGCACAGCTCGCCTTAACATTTTATTTATTTGTCTTAACAAATTCAAAAATTGACGTCATCGTTTGCAGGTAAAATATTGCCGAAGGCCACAACAAAAGGTATGCAAGGTTGATTAAAAAAACCAATCGGACGTTCTTCGCCTGTATAAAATACATCAACTCTGCCATTAGTCGAAGTGACTGCAATGGGAGTACTTAGCGAGCAATTATACAAGAATATGTAGGTGAATGACGTCCTGGTAGAAAATTGACGGGAAAAATCCGTAAGTGATCAGCAAACCGCAAAATATTAAAGGATTTTAATGTATTAGAATGTAAAGAGAAACGGTAAAATTACGTCAGAAATTCGTCAAGTAAAGTCAAATGCTTTCAAGGCCTCTTTTGCGCAGGCGCGCAGACGATATGATTACAGCGGTAGGAAGAGTAAATATATAATATAGGTTAGATCTAATTGTCGACTGCAGTCCTGATTATTCTATTACGATTATAGTGATGGGGCAAACTAAAAATGCAAAGAGTTGTAAAAAATACAATGAACGTTTGAAGAAAAAAAGAATTGATAAACTCATCGCTGATGCTAGTGTTTCGGAAGATTTAAGTTTCGTGCAATGTTTGGGATTGTCATGTGATATTAAAATTAAGAGTAACAACAGTGAATCTGTTGGTGGATTAAATAATACCAATCAGTATAATTTTGAT
>JAWWMK010000021.1:2049798-2061263 GCA_035047105.1 Galeopsomyia nigrocyanea | reverse complement strand
AGATTCGCAGCGCGAAATCATAGACGAACAAGCGAAGGCAGAAAGAGCAAAGTGGCAATTTGAGGGTCGCTCGAGCACACGCAATAAATCTGGGGTAAAAGCTATGAGGTGTCAACTATGCAAATAAAAGATAAAATGAAGGCGCTCGTCCCGCGGTACTTTATGACAATAGTGAAGCCATAGAGCATATATACACACATATACGAAGAGATTTAGCTGCGGCGCGTAGAATATAAGCCTCTCTCTCTCGACGAGCATTGCATGTAGTCAGAATCCGCGCACGTAGTGCACGGCCAAGGTTCACTCGTAACTTGCGCAGAAATGACAGAGCGAGTAAGCGAGCGAGCCATGAGAAAAGAAATAGAGGGAGAGAGAGAAAGGCAACAACAACACGTGCGCGCGCTTACTTGGTGCAAAAGAAAAGCAAAGCGAATGCAGAAAGAGAGAGAGAGAGAGAGAGAGAGAGAGAGAGAGAGAGAGAGAAAGAGGAGAAGGACGATGCTGCGAGTACAAGTACACCGAGACGCAAAAATCTCGGCAGGGGCTCGTCGCCGCGGACAGCGAATACGAGCCTCTCGTTCCACCTGCTTCTCTCTCTCTCTCCCTCTCTCGGCCAAACCGCAACCATAAACTAATGAGGTGCGCACGCTGCATTAATTACGCATCTAACCAACTCAACATTTTTTTTCTACAGTGTATTCACCATGGAATATCCCCTGCACTAGTTGCAGCTGTATAGCTCGGGAGATATAAAATAACCAGAATTTTTTTGTTGCTCGCGGAATGTTTTCTCTTTTCTCCTTCTGTCACGAGTCAAAGTTCAAATGCAACGTCATTGGAAAAATGTCGAAACTCCGTAAATATAAATCGATATCGAACTGCAGCGACGCGACAGGCAGAGGACAATAGACCCGACGAAGCACCGCGGAAAACTGAATGTTCGCTGAGGTGTATACACGCGCGCTCCTTTTTTTTCGTGCGAATTAAAATAAATGTATATCGAAATCGAACTCGAAATAAAACAGAAAAAAGAAAAGAAGAAAAACAGGAATCGCACGAGGCAAATGAGAGCTGGCCGCGCGGCAGCGAGTTTTGCAGCCTAAGGAAAGAAACGGGTCGACGAAAGAAGAAGAAGAAACGTGGACATGCGCGCCTTACTTGGTGATTTCTTATCCAATATGCTCTCTCGCGGTACATACTTGGCCTCTTTTCTCTCGGCGACGACCACGACCACGAGTACAGTATATAAAGTCGCGCGCGCGCGCGTGTATGCAAACGCATCTGCTATACACGATCGTAAATCTTGATGAAATAGCGCGGAATGAGTTCGTAAATAGTTTTATTTCTTGTAGTCGTGGTGCGTCCATTACGCCAATTTTTTTCTTTCTTTTTTTTTTCGTCGAGCAAGCGACTTTAAGCCTATGTGTGTTTGGCCTCGTGTTTGCGCACTGCAGCTTTACACATAAATCAAACATCAGCGTGCGCGCATACTAAAATCGCGATCTTCGTTATTTAATTCTCTTCTTCGGAGAATGCGAAACTTTGACCGAGCTAAATAATCAAAGACCGAAAATAACGAAATCTACATTGGATATTAAACAAATGAATAATTTCAAGCTAAAGTTTCATCAAAGTTGGCGTGAGCTGTGCAACAAATATTCAATTAAAGTAAACACCGCGAGTGCGCTGAAAAACATACGAGCCGACATCAAACTTTCGAGTAAAACAAGATATGCATTTGCATAAAAACAATCAGACAGCCACGGTAAAATAGAGCGCGGCTGGCAGCTCGCTCCTATCCAAGTCACAATAAATAGAATAAATCTGCAAGCAATTCATCATGAAAGTGGAAAAGTGGCGTTATATATACTTCCGCACCGTCGTCGTCGGCAGCGGCGGCGAGAGGCGAACTTTGCAAGATGCTTCCTGCACTCGGGCGAGGAAGCCCGCGAGGAAGCTTCGCCCGAGGAGCAGAGCCACTACTACTCCACGGCGGATACTTTGCTGGCGAGGCTGTGTTCCTAGAGCTTCCTGTGCGTCTGCGTACACCAGATACTATATGTGCCCCCTCGCTGCTGCTTTTCATCTTGAATATGATTCTTTTTTTCTCTTCTTCCTTGCCTTTTCCGCACGCTGATGCACGAAGAAGAGCGCGTATAGACGCGGAAATTGCGTTTTGCTGTATCTTCAAAAAACCAGAGCTACGTTGTTGTTTTCAAAGTTAAGAGCGTCGATTGTTGAATATTTCTCATACTATAAAACAACTCTCATTTCCGAGTGTATACTCGTGTCTGCAAATAAAACACGCGCGGAATATAAGCAAGAGAATATATATATATCTGCGAGAGAGAGAGAGAGAAAAGTATGAATATTCGCTCTCATAAAAGCTATTATCCGAGTCCGGCTTCCTTTGTCGGTACAAGTCGCGACGACGAATGCGCCCCGCGGGCGATGTGGCCTGTTTTCTTCCTACTTTACCTGTTTTCCTCTCTCTCTCTTTCTCTCTCGCTCTCTGTGCGCTTTCTCTCCCTCTTTGCTCTCTTTTCAACGCTTTCGTCTCCTTCTTGCAATCCCTCTCGCTTTCTACTTGTCTCTCTCTCTCTCTCTCTCTCTTTTTTTGCTTCCGTTTTTCCTCGGTCCCACGCACGAGCAGCTCGTCCCTTTTCTACTTCTTAGGGCGCAACGGGCGAGATTAGATCTCGGAACGAGCGAAGAGGAAGAAGAGCCAAGTCTCTTTTCGACGTCGTCGTCGTTGTCGTCGTCGTCGTAGCTCGACTTTTCGGCGCTTGCATGCTCCACCGAAATGGCTTTTCTTCTCTCTCTCTCTCTCTCTCTCTCTCTCTCTCTCTCTCTCTCTCTCGCGCTCTCTCTCTCTCTCTCTCCCTCTCGCATGCGCGTGTGTGCTGCTCAACTATATACACGACTCTCTGTGCAGCCTCCTCCTTTTTTTAAGGAGCAACCCCCGCTTTAAGGATCTCTCAGCAGAGAATTAAATTTGCTTGTTGCCATGCGATAAGCGTGCCTCCAGAGGCAAGAAGAAGGGGGAGGGGGGCGAGAGAGCCAATTTCCTTTTACGCCGATTAACTCAAGAGGAGCGCGCAGTACTACTGCCGCCCACCGCCGCCGCGCCGCCAGCATTTCAACGTATACAACATAAAAAGCTTCAACCGCAAAAACGTATTTTTTTTTACTTTCGAAATTACTCTGTTACGACAAGCTTGTAACAAGTTCCCACTGAAAATTAAGATATTCGTTCGTGCTTTGTGTAGAAAAAGCTTTTTTCTCTTGCTCGAAAATGAATTAGCATTCTGCTACCAGCTGCCTGACGTAAACATTTCAAAAGATTTTCTACAAGTACATTTTCACAATAATAAAAGCAGTCGAATGATCACATAAGTAACGTTAATTTATTAATAGAACACGATTGACACAAAAATTAACAAAAAAACACTGAAAAGCCGTTCATCTTTTTCAAGTGGATTGAATTTTGTTGTCTGGCGGTGCACACCGCGACCGAAGTGTGACATCGAGTTGGTACTCATACACCTGCTATCGACTACCGTCGCCCCGTTTCTCGGAAGAGGAGAGACATCGTTGCTCTCACCGTGTCGCGCTAACATGCTACCACGAGATTAATGATAGCTGCGTGTACGCGCTTGTCCATACATCCACTGAGTGTACATGTTACACAGCTACCGGTTTTCTCAGACTTGGCTACTTAAAAATGCTGATGTCGTTACGTTATCGAAAAAATATTTATTTTAATAACTGTCGTCCCCGCCTTGATTAATACTTTGATGCGATTATTAATTTTAAAAGGATTGCTTTTTTGCCTGCTCGAAAACTTGTATAATTTGAATATATCACGATCTGGTTTCAAAGCAAAGCTGCTTGCGAGAGAACGTTCAGAAGAGTGAAATGAATAAACGCAACACGAAAGCACGAGAGAGACAATAAATCTTGGTTGATGGAAAAGCGTGTGTATGCAGCGAAAATCTATCAAAGTCTGAAGAATTGCCGAGTGTGAAGGAGCAAATCGTGTGATTTATAACAATTGCAGAGCGAGATTCGAGAATGTGTCCATGTCGGTGTGCAAATTTACGAATGAATCAGTAATCATAGAAAGCGAATGAATGTTGTATTGTAAACACGAACGTGAAAAATCTTCATTTAATCTCGAACAAAAGCAATTATTTATTTTACATTAAAAAAAAAATCGATCGTGAATGGCAATATCACGGAAAGAAAAACAATAATTGGAATAAGTTGATTTGTATATACCAGATCGAAAAGATACTGAGACATGAAAATCCTATTACCATAGAAAATTGAGAGAAAATTTTTCAAGCTAAATGTGTGTTTGGCAGATGGAATAATTGAACTATCTCTTATTTTCTAATTTATTACACTGCGATGTTTGTCTGACAACATGATAGAATTACCTGTAATTTATATACATCAAGTTAATGGCAAACCGTTTAATTAAATCATGGCATTTACAAAAGGGAATATACAATTTATATTAGAGTGATTGATATAATATTTTATTACTAATGAATTTCATTATCCTAGAGTACCGTCAGTTACCATAAATCAATGTGAAAGCTATTTCTACAAAAAAAAGTACAAAAAATGTATTTTTTGAAAAGAAACTTGTACAACTGCAATAGCAATAGAGCACAAAGTTTTTTTTTTGTTGAAATCACACATTAGATCCTGCAAGCCCCTCTAAATGCACGCACAGGCACATGCAAATTTTCTATAAAACGCAATCACCGGCTAGATTGCACTTAGCATAACAGTTTTGGTAAAATAGTCAGGCGATCGAGCTTGCGCGTCGCATGTACAAACTCTTCTTTACTAATCCAAGGCAATAGCTTAATTAGCCTGCAGGAGTTTCGTACGCTGAACGCCAAAGCTTTTAGCCGGCAATTACCTGCTCTCAGAGGATCTTCACGCATTCAAGTGGATTTGCCGCTCGCTGTCCATTCTGCGGCAGAACAGTCGATGATCATTGCACTTGAGCATGCTCATCCCACTTACCCCCATATGAATGTTATTTTCATGTTCATTCGAAGCTTTACTCGATTGAACAAATCGGTGTGTAATGAGTGTTTTACCAAGAATTTAATGTGCTTTCTTTTACCGCGAGTAGACAGAAAAGAAACGGGGTAACATCTTAATCGGACGACGATGATTCTCGTGAAAATGTCATCAAAAGTTTAGCTAGCGGTATGAGATTATAAATGAGTTGTCGGAGTCGTCGCGGATGAAACTCGCAGGACATCACATGGACGAGATGGAGATGAGGCCAAGGTAGAAGACAAAGAGCAATCACAACAATTGTAATCTCTGCGGTTGACATACAATTACCGGGGCGCGAACGTCAGAAATGCTTTGAGAAAATAACCAATTCTAGAGGTGTTTATTGCCACCCTCCCTTATAGCTTACGCGCGCGCGACATGCCGCAAGCTACCAGCTTCATTGTTCAACGCGCGTTAATGAGAAAGTTCATTTACGCGGGTCTTTTCTGTATTAATTGTATACTCGCTGTACTACGCAGCTTACGGGATTCAATATAAACTTCGCGCAGCTTCGTGCAGTGTATGAACAACGCATTTTCAAAGAGAAACCCCGACGATGCTCTACTATAGATTATATAGCGCATAGGTAGGTATTGAATTTCTATTCAATTCGAATTTATTAAAAAAAGAATTTTTCTCAAGTGCCCGACACAAGGGAAAAAGTTGTTAGATAGTTAAAAAGTTACTGCTGTTCAGGTTAATTATCGACCTTTCAGTGTTGGGCAAGTCTAGACTTACTTTGCCATTACAATTTTCGTTCCTTCTACAACGCGTTATCAACTCTATGTGAAAGTAACGGCGTAAAAGTCTTTACTTTTGAAAAAAAAAATGTAACCGCACGTTACATGAGAATCTCATTATTGTAAACACATTATTGTATTATTATTGTGCTAGTTTAAACTTTTCTACGCAGTGTCAAAATCAATTATGCATTACTTCATATTGGAAAAATATTTGTTCTTACAATTTTCACGACGTAAAAAGATTGACGAATTTGTACCGACGCTCCTTCTGAACCTATTATCCGAACCTACAATTTTCAAATCATAAAAAATGTCCTGCTTTTGCAAAAAATTTTTTTAAAAGTAAAGTCGTTACTTTCTAAAAATTTCGTAACAACGTTACTGCCCACCACTGGCTGTGCCCATCTTCATACATTATTTCTGTGTGATCTCTGCATAAATGACCAAATTTCCAACATGACAAAGTCGTCTACAATTGTTTTAGCGTTATTGTCTACGTTGACAATAATTATTATCGATCTAATACTCGCCACTGAATTGTGAACTGTAAACACGTTACTTTAAAAAAAATCTTGTAATACGTTACAAAAATATCGAAATATGTAACGGAAACGTAAGTCCGGACTTACCCAATACTGCGCCTTTGAATAGAGATTACTTACCTGAAATCAAAACAAAAATCACTATTATTAAAAATGTACATGAAACATACATAGAGATTTATAAATTTCTGCAAGCTCATATTATATCTAAACCTTTCCGTGTATCAGACAGTCATCGGAGCGTCTTTAGAGGTTGAAAATTTGGCAATTTTACAGAGAGAAATCCCATCTGAAGTACTTTTAGGTTAGTTTGTACCGTCGGGCAATAAAGTGCGAAAGTCAAGTCCTATGCAATATCCGGAATTTTCTCATCTCGCTGCGGCACAACTATACCACGGGCACGCGGCGTGGTCTTTGCTGCCAGCAAGCCAGCGAGTCATTTGATCTAAATGGAAAATCAGCTCAGCGAACAAAGAACTTGGCTTTTGTCTTGCGAAGTCAATACTGTCTATGCTATGCAATAGTAAGCCGAGAGAGGTGAGCAAAGCTCTAGTCGCGCGAATAGGATAGTCGTCGTCGTCGGCGAAACGACGCGCGTAACTTTGCGGCGTCCGCGCGCGCGTAGATTGCAACTTTCAATTGTACTCATGCGCCTTCGATTCTCCTTCGCGCGACTACCAACTGCCTCTGGGTCCGTACTTTCTCCCTTGTCCTTTATACGCATACCAATACCAACTTTGCGTTCGAGAGGTTTAAATCTGCCGCGAAGCTTTCAGTTGAATGTTGTAAGACTTTTAAATTTTAGTTGTTACATTTCTATTTTTTTTTAACGCTGTAACTCTGATTTAAATTCTAAGGATACAGAATATATTCTCTCCAGACAACTCGTATATATAATTTATTCTTCAAAGATCGTGTAGTAGACTGCAAGAGCTGTAGCTTTTATCTTCATTACTCGCCACGGAGTTCCTCCTCGGTTTCGCGCTACAGAGCGTCTTTTCCCTTTCTCACGATTTCCTTCTCACTTTCTAACTTTATTTTCCCTTTGTCTTTATCCACACCTTTATCTCCTTCTCTATACCTCTATTTTATTTTAATACCGCTTTGTCCGCTCGCGCGCGCGCAACGAAAGCGCTGTAAAAACACTGGGTACACGAAGCAAAATAAGAAGGAGCAGAAAGAAAGAGAGAGAGAGAGAGAGAGAGAGAGAGAGTGGTTCGAAGCTCGCAATTTAACACAGCGAGCCGTGAAGCTTCGCTACATGTATATATAGTTTCATCTAACACTTTGCTGCGGCGATCACATATCGGCGATTGGAACTTTTCTATGTTTGCTGGCCCCGTAAAGATTGACGTTGAATTTGACGTGTGTAAGCAAAATCTCTGCTGGTTCCGAGAAAAATCACATTCAATGTAGGTCACTCGCTAAATAATTTTCATTTTCGATCATTTGCAGATCCATTGTGAATTATTTCAATACAATTTTCATGGAAATTAACTATGACATATGACAATTTTATTGATAATTAATTCACCATTGAGAAACACAGAACGAAAGAATACGATTGAATACCACTCTCATCGGAAACTAAAGTCGCTTTTGTTTAATTATTTATCGATAGGAGAGCTCGCGGTGAAAGCATCGGAGGCGAAACGAGCCGCGCGGGCGAGTGAAAATTGCTTCGTTGGAAAATGATCCCCGTTCGGAAGTAGTGCCCGCGGTAAAAAAAGAAAAGGAAAGGAAAGAGCGAGGAGAAGGCCAAGCTCTCGGAAGGAAGAAGTAACGTAAAACCTTTGAAAAAGAAAAAAAAAGAAAAAGAAGAAAGTAAAGAGCAAGAGAGGAACCAAGCGTTGGAAAAGGTATTGAGAGAAAAAGAGGGGAAGGAGATTGAGTGTGAAACATCGACCCATCCTTTCCAGCGCGCGCACACACTCACCGATACCTACTCGATCCATCGTTCTCTCCCTCTCTTTTTCACTGCTCCTCCTTTGCCCATCTGCATCGAGCGCTCTGCTCTCCTCTACTCTATGCTCTCGAACGCTCTTAAATAAAATCCGAACGTTTTGCAAGGCGAAAAGGAATTGATGCACGACTCTTCTATCTATTGCTGGCTTCATTTTAGCCGCTTATCTCTTCTCGAGGGAAAGAGATGAGTTACCGATTTTTCAAAGCTCGGCGCGCGTTTCTGTGTGATTTTTATATATCTGCTAATGCGGCACTTCTTTGAGAAAAATCATGATGCTCGAACGTGATGCAATCCTCGTAAGACATCTTTTCTATGCCTTTACGATGGTCCCATTTGAGTATTGCTACTAGAAATCCAAGTTGCTGATCCTGTACTATGCACTTCTTAGAAAGTATGATTAAGGTTGGATCACGTTGGAAATGTATGCATATATCGTTTGTATACAATTTTGCGAAACCTTTGAAAAAAAAATTTACCGTGAGTAAAATCAGCTAAGAGAATTCAAAATGATCACAATATTGCAGTATAGAAAAGTAAAAAGAAACATCCAGCTGACTTTTGATAGAACCGTATATCGATGCAAATTGAATTCAATCTCGTTGCAAGAACGAGTAGCAATTTCAATGAGAAGAGCTCCGCAACTGCAGTCCATTTGACTCGCCGAAATTACAAGTGGTGCCTTATCAAAGTTAACGGGGGGCACGCGCGGCGTCGCGTCGTCGATGCTCGCTTGCCGCTCGATAATCGAAAGATCGCCGTAATGAATCTTTCTTTATGGCGCGCTAACTTCGTGCTTGCTTCCAACTCGCGTGCCCGCGCAACGTATAACT
This sequence comes from Galeopsomyia nigrocyanea, assembly GCA_035047105.1. Lineage (NCBI taxonomy): Eukaryota > Metazoa > Arthropoda > Insecta > Hymenoptera > Eulophidae > Galeopsomyia > Galeopsomyia nigrocyanea. The sequence continues at coordinate 2,052,097 of JAWWMK010000021.1, read as the reverse complement.
TGCGCTTATCGCTTTGCCTCGCTGGCGACAAAATCCGCGCCTTCCTCCAAATTGGCCTATCACTTCTTGCTAATTTAAATCTTCTCGCGCGCGAATCGTCACATTTGCATTTTACGTCAATTATATTGTAATTCACATGAAATCGCAGAGATACTTTAGCAATATTTTTTAGCTTTGAATTTCGCATCGATTTATCTGCACTAAATCTGCATCCCTTTGCTTATTCATTTACCAAAGTACATTTCGCATGAAGTAAAGCTGATCCCAACTTGATTGCAGAAATATCAGATATCGATTATAAATTATTTACGAGTCGATAGCAATTGACGCCCATGATATCATACTCGGATAATCTGGTCTCTCTCTCTCTTTTTTCACAAACGATTGTCATAAATAAATTCTTGGGATAATTATCTTGGCAGGCAAGCAGGCAGGCAGGCAGCGTGACTTAGGGCTGCAGCACTTGTAGAGAGAGAACAAGTAGTCAGCGTCTGATTATATAGAGTAAGCGCTCATCGTAGATCTTTGTGGCGAGACAGCGAGAGAGTAGAATCGAGAGAGCTCCAAGTTGCGCTACATTCCAGCTTGGAATTTCTTGTTGAAAGCGAGTATTACGGCTCAATTCAAGACTTAATTGGAGCAGCCGGTTAATTGATATACAAGACTACTACTACTGGTACTACTACTACGAGTACTCGGCAGACGTCGTAAGAGCAATACGAGCACGCAGACTTGAGTTATTATATCAAACGAAATTTCCGGAAAATTGCCAATCAAACCAACGGTCATAATAATCATCGTTTATTAGATCGATTTTATATGCGCCTGTACTGTATTGGTCTTCAATTTTTTTCCGGGATATTGCTCTTCTTGGTATTGCACTGCACTCGTATACGTGAACGTCGATCTTTTATGATTTTGCCACTGCTGTGTACTCGACGCGGCGCTTAGCAGGCACTGGCACTGTTGACGGAATTTCCTCGTTTTATGGCTTTCATAAATTCGAGGCTTGGCGAATCAAAAGCTCCCTTTTTTCCCCCGTTCTCGTGTTTCTTATTTTAGCGATTTCAGAGCTCTTTGTTTCGCTTGAACGATATAGCTTATATGATATGCTCTTATTAATGGTTTTATCGAATCATATTAAATGTATTCTCGTTTAACTTATTATTCTAAGCCATTAAAAGTTCGGAAAACAGAAATTAACGAACATCTACTTCCGCAATATTGTCGAAAGCTCCATGGTTATAACAGCAGAATTCGATAAACATTTTCCCGTTGAAGATCAATGAAAGGGAATGTGATAGCCTACAAGGCGCACCGGTATGCGACCAGACCGAATTATTGGTCACTATACCCAATCCCCCTTTCCGAGACTTTATTGCTTTTCTACTTGATTTATACGATCGTATAGATTCCGGTCATCCGTCGAAGTTCAGACTCTCTGCTATACGCAGGTGCATATAGGTATGCCACCGTGTGCTTGTTATATTCCAAGTTTTAGCTAATACGAGCATAAACCAACATTGACAAACAATCAGAACTTCGATGAATTCTATTCTGCTTTGAAATCACCGCGAATCTTGATTCTCCAATCTGTATAATTCAATTATATTCTATGTGTGCGAAGTTAGCGATGCATAAAAATGATTGCACGTTGTATTTGTTTCCACCGAAAAGTTGAAAATATTGGGTTTGTCCTCGAATATATCAATATCGAGCTTTTTTCATAGCGCTTCCAAACCAAAACAATTCACCGACTGACATTCATAAAATAAATACCGCGCATGCGGGGTTCCTACGATAAATTATATTTTGTTTGCGGAAAAGTCAACAACAACTTTTTATTTACGCAGAGTTGTATTATTTCGAAGCAGAGTGCCGAATGACATGGAAAACGTACACAAAGCTTTCAAAAGCATAAAAGCATATATATATATATATATATATATATATATATAAAGCCGCGACGTATACAGAACAGCGATGCAGAGAGCCGCGCAGATTGCTGATTCCATCTTTAGTAAAGAGCCTCGCGCGCAGGTTATTAATGAGAATAGTCGTATATAGTGGCAACCGCGCGTGGAAGATGTCGATGGAGAGACGATACATGCTATTACGCGTAGCTATATTTATTTACACGCACGCGTGGTTGCAATATTTACGAAGGATGCCAAATGACGGCATCTCACTCGCACGCCCCCCGAAGAATGTCGGCTTATGAAAACTAAGGTAAGTGTACCTAATACCGCCATGTACCTAATACCGCCACCTACGTGTATTTCGAATTTGAGCGCGCTAC
>JAWWMK010000021.1:2001240-2049698 GCA_035047105.1 Galeopsomyia nigrocyanea | reverse complement strand
ATACAAAAAATTAATTACAATGTGCGTGTTTAACAAATTTTGAAAAATAATTTTTAATCTTAATATAAAATGACTTATCAAGTAACGTTTGAAAAAGGAAAAAGAAAACGGTTACAAATGAAGGGTTGGAACAAAAATTTTTGAGTGAGGCTGCATCGTAGACATAGCCTCCTCTTACGAAGTAAAAAATTATTATTTATAATAATTATTTTGAAACTCAGAGAAACATTTTTATCTCCTCTTTATTTTAAGTTAGGTTTGCCAAACTGATGAATAAAATATTTCTTTGTTACTGTTGAAATCAATCAACCACGGAATATTTAATTAAACAAGCACGTCAACGATTCTTGCATATAATTAGAAATGTTTTTTTTAATCCATCAGCAGAATCTTATTACGTTTATGCAGGAATTTATCTAATTCAAGATAAAAATTTAATAGTAATAATACATACATTATTATTATACGTAGTAATTTGTTTTAATTAAAATTAAAACAATTTCAATTTACTTTTTGTAATTAGCGTGAAAAATACTCAGAGTTTTGCCAAGAGAATATGATTGCTTCAAGTTATAATTGAAGCTGTCAATTAACATAAATTTCAATACTTGATTTGATTATGTTCACGGGATGAATGTAAAAATTAGAGTATAAGTGTAATTTATTTAATGTTAGGCTTTTGTGAAAGCTCGAAATGCTCAAGTTCGTCTGGAAGCTCCGAACCTCGAGCTAACTCGAGTGTTCGAGCTCTCGACGGCTACATACCAACCGAGCGTCAAAATAAGCATAAAGGACGAAATTCGTAAAAAAAATGCAATCTTCTGGGCTCTAGAATAGCAAAAAAATTTTCCTAGGCTAAAACTTCCGGACCTGTTTCCTCTTCTTATTTAAGTTATGTAGGTAATGGAAAAAGCTCGTGAACATTAGAAAAGTCCACAAAAATTACTTTTTCTACAGCTCAAAAGCTCAAGCTGCTCGAAAAGCTTGAGTGGGCTCGGAGCTTGCAGAAATTTATTTCAAGACAATCCGCTATCACCTATGTATATAAAGAACACGATTCGCTGGATAAAAAAATTAAAACAAAATGTCTCGTCAAACCGATGTAATACATCATCGACACTTTATCTATTTAGACAGCTTCGGATATAAAGCAAAATCCGAGGATGCGTAAAATATTAAAAGCTCGCCGTGTATGGACATTAGCGTCGAGCTTGCGAAGCGAATATGGGAATGTAATATGTACGTATATCGGAATCTCGGAAAAATAAATCGATTTTATACGGCTTACGCCAAACGCCCGCGACTCGGCGACTCCGTTTCTCTCCGCTGCATGTAATATGTGAGCTGAAATGACAATGTTTCACTTATTTCAAAAAACAGCGTACGTAGTAACGGGCACATGGCACATACGGCTGACTATCGATCATTGCTCCAACTCTCGCGCGCGCTTTCCCTATACTATATTTTGCTACAGCTAGCATAACGCAAATACATTTATGCATGTACGTGTACGCGGAAATTGAAAATCTATCGCTCAACTTGTCAATCCAAACCTGTGCTATTCAAACAGAATTTTTTGTTGTTATATTTTTTCGATTAAAAAGTTTCTGAATTGCTAATCGAGTGTACTTTGCATATGTAGGTCAAAATAAAAATAATAGATTGGCATGTTTTCATCCGTCATGTTTATTTATAAAGTCTCGCGATATAAAAAACTTGAGGTGAAAACTCATTAATATTCATAGAGACTTTATTGAAATGTCAATAAAATGTAAATTTGCTAAGATGAAAATTGAAATATAAGTACGTAAAAATATATTCATTCTCATCCGAGAATTCATTACCACCGAATGCACACACTCATCTGATAACTCAATTAAGATGCTAACTATTTTATCATTTCCATAAATAAAGATGGCATTTAATTCGGCTCCATTTAAAACGAAAATTGCATATAAATAAGCAATACAGCCCAGTAAAACTCGACTGAAAAATAGGTACGAAAAGCCATCGAAAGAAACACAAAGCGTTACTATGCTAAAAATTACAACAACAAAAAAACAACCGTTTGACGAGCTCAAATTAAGCCGTGCAGATTGCGTAAAATCAGGCACGCGGATCGAAGATTTTCAACGCGGCCGCAGAGGCGAATCCTTTGAGGTTGGCCTCCAGTGTATCTGAAGTTCGGCCCTACGGATCGGCATGTATTATCGTTCTCTCCCTCTCTCTTCCTCGAGGTATGCGCTTTGCGAGGTGTAGAAGCAACGAGCACCCGGCACAAGATAAAGGGAGGCGCCGCGAAAATTACGATCGAGCTGCTGCTGCTGCTGCCTTCTGCCCATTAAACTAATCGCCTTCTTCTGCGATGAAGATCGCCGCCGCCGCCTGCCGGGACAATATTTCACAGAACGATCGTGATTCCTTTCGAATATCTCATCCCCCTTTTTTACTCTCACTAGCGATATCCTTCATTTTCCGCATTCAAATTCATGCCACTACATCATAGTTCGTGATAAATCTATCGTCGAATTTTTACGCTAAATTACTTCACGTTAATTTTCACGTACGAAGGTTCTCCAGTAAGAAATCAGATAAATATAGTCCTTTACAGCCTAGATTCTTGCATTATAGAGCTCATTAGAAATCTATAGAAGAGTAGCTTTTTTGTGAATTTCGTTATTGGTGAATTTTTAATCAGATGATTAACAAACATATTTGTTGGCTTACAATAATAACGTGAATGCCAAGTTTTTACTTACGTGCTACAATAGATTGGATATTGTTAGAGACTGGATATACTTAACGTACCTGTAACAAAAAAAAACAAACATTTGAATAAGCAATTTTTTTTTAAATCAGGAGTAAAATCATGAACTGCATTATATGACGATGTGAGGTGGGAGGGTAGAAAAGAGAATATAAGTCGATAAGCCGAAAGAAACGATTCGGCGCCGGGCGTGCGCGCGGCGAGAGAGAGAGTGAGTTTCTTATCGCGCGAGGTTACTTTGGAGATAAGGAGCGAAAACGAGGAGAGAAGCTGCAAACAAAAGGAGAAAAAGAAGGGAGGAGGTGGACTGGTGGGCGCGAACTCTCGGCGAGTAATTGGACGTACGAATCCACGGCGCGCTACTCGCGCTTGCGCGCGGCGAGAGAACCTCTTTAATCTCCGAGTCAAGGGATTGCTGCCGCTGCCCCGCGCACGTTAATTCGTCGCAGGTAGTTTGCCCGGCCGCCTGCAGTTCTCGCTCCTCGTCTTTATCTTGACGTCGCGGGCTAAAGGACCGCTCGCCCGCTACTACTACCGCTGCTATACACGCTATGACCGGAATCGAGATTAGTTCGCACACGAGCACTGCCCTTTCTATATCTATACATGCCCTACACACACTCTCTCTCTCTCTCTCTCTCTCTCGTGCTTGCGAGGGTCCTAGTTCGAGAGAGAGCCAGAGCAAGTTCCCTTTGCCTCGAGCACTCTTCGCGGTGGCGACTTCGACTTGTGACCATACGCTGCGGCGATATATATAGCACTATTTACCTACAGCTTGCGGATATTCACTTTCAAAAACATCTGAAAACTTCGTCGCGTTCGGCTACTATCAGATCCTCGACTTTGAATACGGAAATTCGATATATATTCGTTCTTATTGTTTCTAATACGCTGATTACGTCGAGAAAGCGAAGTAATTTCAGTACTCACAGTAAAATTTAAACTTTCGACGGAAAATATTGTCAATAAATATCTAAGGAAAGTTTACTTGCACTATTACCATCACTCAATGGCTTTATTATTTTTTTTTGCAAAAACCATCGAGAACTACACGCCATACGTATGTAATGTAAGTAAAAAAGTGGAAAAGCGTGTAGACATGAGGTAATAAAAAGCAGCAGGCGAGCGAGCTCGAAAGGCTGGTAGGAAAAGGTTAATTCGAGTCGCGGTGGCAGCTGTAGGCTATTTACAAGCTAGGTCCCGCTGATGTATTCGCTCCTCGGATTCCCCCCTTCCTCTCCCCATCCCCGACCCACGCAATATCCATCGCAACTTCCATTGCGCGCAAGTATAGCATATACATATACTACTCGTCGAGTCGTAGGTCCCGCGGGTCAGCAGTGCGAGGTACGAGCTACGCTCACTCGCGAGATACGGACGCGGGTAATTACGAGCCATGGAAATGCTGCTCGAGGGAACGCGACAATCTCTCCCAACTATTTTTTACCTCCTTTTTTCTTTTTCAACCCCTTCTTTTTTTTCAAGCCCCTCCTCGTTAGTCTTCTCTTTTATTTGTCGCTTGCACCCACCCGCGGGTCATTGATTTTTATTCATGGAATGTTTCTTTAAACTCTATCAGAAGAGTATGCAAAAAGTTGCATTCTAATGAAAAAAAAATATCATTGATCGGCACATAATTAATTATTCAGTTGAGCCTACCGCGCTTAGCATATCGGCGAGAGAGAGAGAGAAAGCTACACAGGGGGTAGGTACAGGTAGAGAGAGGACTAATCCCGGAGGCGAAATGGGCAACCTCGAGGGCCGCAAGAAAAACGAGGCGTCGAATTCGTTATCGCACTTAGGAAGATTAACGAGAGGGGGAGAGGTGGTCGTATAGGATCGGGTACGTTGCCACCATGGTGGTGGCTATACGCGTTAAATTCGTCTCGTATATTTGGAGGTCGGCATGAGGTTCTCCTCGGGGGCGAGCCGCAGAGGTGCGTGCTAACCTCCTGAATCTTTGATGCAGCAGCAGCCGTCGGGTGGCGGACGCCGGCGCCACTTGCCTCGACCGCCGCCGCCACGCCGCGGAAACGCCCGGGAAATATATATGACACGGACGTGCTCGAGTCGGCAGAGAAAACGCCGGTGAGCTATAAGTGACCGCTTAATTGATCGTTATACCACATATACGTGCGAGGCAACTACCTTATCGATCACATTGCTAATATCTTCATTTGCTCGAGCAACTTGTTTTTCTACATTTATTTTACCAACTTTTAATTGGACATACACATGAGGGTTTCTCGGGTTACCGTTGCATCGCACTTTCAAATAAATTAAAAATATTATGCAATATTTTTGCTAGCTTTATGAAAGCTTTAAGAGCTCTCATACACGTCGTAATTAAACGTATATTCGCGCAACTTTTATGATTTTCATATGCGCCAAAACCTTTCGTTTTTAGCTCGCGCGAGCATAATTATAACTGAAATTGAGAACGTTTGTTCGTTAAAAGCATAAAATATCAAAGCAAAATGAGAACGCACCGGAGTATAATGTATATAGCACAGCGAGCGAGTGGTAAGAGTGTACCTGCAATCGACACGACCTATATATCCGAGCAATTATGCACTAATAAGCCAAAGTTGGGTCAATTGAATTTTCTTGGTGAGAGCTTTTGAATGATACAGAGGTGCAGCTGGCGAAGCAAAAGAGGATCTAGTTCAACATAAAGCGACACACACATACACATACACCAAACAAAGCTCTCACGAGGGACCAGTAGAATGCAATTCCACGCAGTAGATTTGGGTTGTGTAGGGCTCCTCGCAAGCGACACACGATCCCGCAACAACGCGATAACGAGGCCAAAAGCGCCGACTTGGCCGCGCACGTCTCTGCGCGAAACCCTAACTCTTAATGCTTCGCTCGCTCGCTCGCTCGCTCGAGAGCAAAACACGGCCAAATGGCGAATGTGAAATCGACCGCGAGAGCGACTGCCTTAAATCGACCGTTAATTCTTTTAATGTCGATTGCATTCTTGCAATTTTTTTTTTCAAACAACTCTTCCGCGAAAAAATATCGCGTTGGAGATTATTTGCGAAAAGTTTGATATCTCGAGAGTGAAAAGAAGTTTGGTTTTCGAAAAACAAATGAAAATAATTTATAGGTCTGCGCGAGATGCTCTACGCACAATCCACCCGTGGATCGACATAAAACCAAGTCTTCTTTTTTTCCTCCTCAAAAGTAAATATGCGATTACATGCCTCTTAAACGAAAATCTCATTTTTTATCGCCCATTCGCCGAGTATTCCTTGGGTAAATGAGGTGAGTTTACGAGCCGCACGATAGAAATAAGCGCTTGCATAAGATAAAAAAAACAAAGCTTAATCCTTGCGAAGAGGGAGAGAGAGAGAGAGAAAGAGAGGGGGTGGATGAAAAAAAAGGAAAATACGAGAGAGAGAGAGAGAGAGAGAGACAGAAAACGTTATCCTTGGGCTCTGGCTTAAAGTTTGCATGAACTTAACTTCTTAACAACCCGCGTAATTTCTCAAGACGTGGTCACAGATAGGAAGAAACTAGTTCGCCAGCTATTTAACGATAAAGCGAGAGGGAAAGAGAAAAAAACGAGCAGCTACGCTTATCCCCCCTTCCCAGTCGTTTACCCACATTCCTTATTTAATTGCACTCGAGCTTTTGAATTTTCGTTGTCACCGTTACCTTTCGCAAACAATCAATTTATTTTCTTTCACTACTTCAACTAAGAAGCTGTCGATTAAATTGGTTCATTACTTTTCGATTAAGTTGCAAAGACGATTTGCGAAGAGAGTTTGGAAGTGGGAAAAAATAATGGACAGCGAAAGGAAAAGACAAAGGAGAATTAAGAGTGTTTGTAGCGAGATAAAAGTGAGAGTGTTGAAATGACAAAGTAAAAAACAGCAGGAGCCTTTGCAGGGTAAGTGACAGAAGAGAGGGTCGCGTTTGTTTAAACAGCTCGCGCGCATTAATGATTGTGCCGAGCGAGAGTAAACTGGCGTTCAATTACAATGGTTAGAGAAAGCTCGGCACACACAATTGAAAGTCTGGATAATGGTGGTGTACACACCCACGTAAGTAAATGTACTGACATTGCACGCTATTAAAGAAACCCGAGACTTCGCTGCGCTGCTTGATGGTCCTTTTGTTTTTTCAGTCTCGTTTTATACTGCCTTGGATTTTCGTTGAAAGACGGGTAAAACTATACATACGCTTTTTTTTTTAATTTTATTCATCTCCCCTTTGTTGACGAAGTATTCTTATTAACGAATTAAAATTAATTGCCAACAAATAAAATGGCAATTAGCCAATGCAAAGCTTAATCAGAAAATTCCGACTAATTTTTATCGAAAGAAACAGCACAGCAGGCCAACAAAAGAATGTCAGGACAAAACTTGGAAGAATGAGAAATAAAAGCCGACAGAGTTGAGCAATTGGTGCGGAGCGATGAGGAAGGCGTCAAAGCGAAGGTATCTGCAATTAAATGAAGAGGCGCGAGGAGCCGCCAATAATGCCTGGGCGGAGGCGAGCGCGAGCGCGACTCATTAAATTTTAATCCACTTCTAATTAGATTTTTACCCTGAGAGCAACGCCTCCCTTCCCTTCTCTCTTCTCTCTCTCTCTTATTCTTTCTTATCGTCCGAAAGACAACGAAGCGAGTGCAAAGAGTCAAGATTGCTTGGTACCGTGTACATCCGAGGCTTCTTTTGCCTTTCTGCGCGCTAAAAGGATTTATTTTAATCGAAACTTTTTAACGAGGATCGCTTGTCGGGCATTTTAATGTCATTAGCGAAAGAGGATGCTTGCCGTGAGCAAGGAAATGAAATTGAACTCAACAGAGAAATAGATTGAACAAGACGCCTTTCTTTGAGTAAACAGATTCCGTCATTCTATATAGTGTTCATCCTATTTTCCTATCCAAAAAAAGAATTTTTTTTTTTTCAAGTAGTACAAGCCCGATGAGGTCAGACAGTGAGAATATTTTGATGTATTTGATACGTCAGTGTATACAGCGTCGGTTAGCAGCAAGCAGGAAAAGTGATACGAGTAAAGTTGGGAATGAAAGTGTAGAGGCAACAAAGTAGCGGATAAAACAGCCGAGAGAGTTTGAAATGGAGTCCAGTTTGGCGGACGTACGGGAGCTAGGCGGTGGCGGCGCGGCCGACACGCAACCTGTCAGCAGTTAGGGCGCATCCAATCCGAGAATCGCGCAGCGAAGGAAGAGCTCCCACTCTCTCTCGATGTCGAGCTGGAAGCCGATCTCTTAATTGAATTAGCCGTCCGGAATTAGCAATTTCAGATTATCGTGTGGCGGAGAGAGAGAGAGAGAGAGAGAGAGAGAGAGAGAGAGAGAGAGAGAGAGAGTGGAAGGGGGTAGTGAGCTCGCTGACCCGAGAGGAAAACTAGCCGGTGCTGTTTGCCGCTGATGCTGCACAGCTAGCTAGCACTCGAACAAAGTCGTCTCGGGGGCCGAGGCGAGCAACTTTTGCGGCGTCGGCGTCGGCCGAGCTTAAAAAACGAGCCTCCGCGGTTTTGCGTGTTACGCTGAGTTCGCCGCAGCCCGCCCCGAACTTTCTGATTGATTTAAATCTTCGCCGGAATTTGCACCTCTCTCTCTCTCTCTCTCACTCACGCCCACCCACACCCTGTTTGCCGGACATTCTATTAGGGAAATTGATTTTGCAGCTCCCCCGCCCATCCTCCCGCCAGGCTGCAGCTGAGTGTTTGCGCGGCAGCAGCAGAACTGCTCGCAATGAAAATTAAAGTGGAGTTTTTTTCTTCGCACTGAGAGCCTTCTTTTTTTTTTTGGGAAAACGTTATCGAGCGTGAAAAAAATATAAAAAAAAGAACACGGGCTGCTTTTTTTTGTGCTCGATAACTTTCCAGACTGTGCAATCTCCCTCTTTCTCGTTCAAACATCTGCAATGTGCAAGTTGTTATCGTGCGATATTCCAGCTCCGATAGATTGCTTATACTTTCAACGAATTAAATGTTACTCATTTTTAGTTTGATATTTCCAAGAACGCTTTGGCAATAATGTCTTATTGCTTAGGGAAGAAAAAGAAAACGAAAAAGATGGAAATTATTCGATGAGGAATCTAGGTAATCTGCGAAAAAAAAAGAATAAAGTATTCGAGAGGCAGCACCAAAATATTATCGAAGCTCCTAGCGGCGAAGCGTGAGGAGTTTGTGCCAGAAGCAGACAGCAGGACCTTGTTCACTGCTTGGGGATTGCTTTTGGCGGAGCGTAGCCAAGCGGATCGAAGCCTCGATATTAGTGGCTAATAATATCAGGTAACGACTTGCTACTAGCGTCGATCGCACGCATGGCGCCAATGCTGTTCTCTCTCTCTCTCTCTCCCTCTCTCTCTCTCTCTCTCTCTCTCTCTCTCTCTCTCTCTCTTTCTCTCTCTCTCTCTCTCTCTCTCTCTCTCTCTGTCATCGACACAGCAATAAAAACTAAATTAATTTTTTTTTCTTGAACACATAATTAGGATTGTTTTTTTTATCATCGGGTTATTTACAGTGTACCTTTCTCTCTCTCTATCTATCTATCTATCTATTCGTAAAAAACTTGATGTACAAGTATAAAAATTTGATTAGCATTTAAGGCTTTCAGCTTACTCTGCGATTTCTTTTTAAACGTTACTCGATAGTTTGTCGACTGTCAAACAATAACAAATAATCGTTCTCGATCACAAAAACTATGTAAGAATCCATTCACTGTCATATCACTTGTTCGTTTGTCCCCGACAAGAAAGCGAGAGAAACAAATCATTGACAAAAAAAAATCAAATTGGTCTCCCTCTAGACCGAGGGCGAGATGAGATGCGAGCCAGTAATCTGGACGGAGGTGGGCGGCGGCGAAAGTAAGTGTCCGCGTTCCATCTCGTTGAGTTCCTGCTGCTCGGCCGTTGTCACCCCCGACAATACCGCGCCGGCAATTGAGTTGTTCGAGCGGCCCAAGTTGTTACGCTGTCGGCACAGGTACGGCGTCTCGCCCGGGGATGGTGTTTCTCGGCCCTGAATAACAAATCATCCATTAGTTTACGTTGATTTACAAAAAAAAATTTGGTTTAACAGGAAAAGACGCAGACACTTGTGAGAAATTACGTAGATAACGAGTAATATAAGTGATTATAAACAAGGAAAAAGTTATTTTATGCACTTGCGATAAATTATCAGTTCTTGTAAAGTACGATCGATGATCATAGAAAAAAGAAACGCAAAGCGATAAAAGAGCTTGGTTCAGTAAAAGACGAAAGCTACACGTGGCCAAACGACTCTTTGTTTCTTCTTCAATAATGTCAGTGTAAAATTAGAATTACAGAATGAAAGCCACGTGCGCTTGATTATTTTTATCCTTAAAATCCGTGCTTCGTTGTTATTTTTAATCTTTCACAGTACTATACATTCAAATACACGTATATATTTTTCTTTGACAGTTGCATGAACATTATGTATCGTTAGAATATACGCGAGACATTTCAAAACAACTCAACGTTTAAAAAACGATTCACATCAAATTGCACATTTTAAACGTTATTAATTAACAACAGACAGTTAATTTTTTTGAAAACCGACGTCACGATAGAAATCTTGCAAGTTTTCACTTAACTAGTTCGGATAAAGAACTGTACGAGATTAAAGCTCCAGAATTCCTAAAAAATAAAAAGAAAAAAACCACCCTTTGTCAATTGTCAATTGTACAGGTTATTCCCCTGCTTACGCAAAAGCTGCGATTAAAGTTATTTTTAGTCGGAAATCGCGTCGCAGCACTGTGGACACAAGCCTATATATATTGATTTAAGAATTATATACGCTCCTTTGTTTGAGCAATGCGCTACAAGACATTGAGCGATAAAAAAAAAGAAGAAAATTGTAAGGCAAGTTACCCATGAGAATACTTGTCTCGGATCTGATGCATTCTAAGCACGAACCGAGGCATTTGGTGTTGGAATACGTAGGATGAGGTTCGGTTCTTGATGGTAATTGACACTATATAGGATCGAGGAAGGAAGATGGGTTATTTAGGAAAGGTGTTTAGTTCAGATGAAGGAAAAAAAGTATTCGATATAAAGCAGTCGCTTACCTGCTTAGAAGGACCACAGCACGTGGCTTGATTGCAGGATTTATCAGTTTTCGGACAATCAAGCACGCAGTCTTCTGTAGGAGTCTGTTTAATTTCGCTGTTAGTTTGATACTGCAAAGAGAAAAGAAATACCGTCAAATAAATAATCAATGAAAAGAGAAGAAAAAAAATCTTTCTTCAATTCTTACATCAACAAATTCAGGCTGTATAGTCGTGGAGTGAATGCCTTCGTTGTGGAAGAACTCTTTGACCTGTTCAGCGATCTTCATATATTCGGACAAGTTGCGGCAACGTATGTGCGCCGAGGCGATGATTCTGTCACCAGCCAATTGCCAAACGTGAAACTCGTGGACGGCCAACACACCATCGATGTTCTCCAGCAGTCTTTGTTGAATCGCGTCGACCTGGCAATGAAAAAATAAGTACCATGAATAAAAAAAGAATTGTTTTTTCTTCGGCTCGATTAATTATTTCATATCACTATTAGAAATTCGAATTTAATTACGACTTCGATAAGCTCTTATCATCGTATATTCGTTGATTAGTTTTCAAATGTACCAGTGAGCAAATGTTATACAAAAAAAACGAAATTAATCCATCAATAAAACGATAAGCGACGATTGTTTACCGGAAGAGAGAGACGTTCGTCTATCTTTATATTTTTTTTATCGATTCCCCAATCTTACCCTAAAAACAACTAATTTAATTTAAGAAAAAAATCATTGACCTACATTGATGTTAATCGAAAATTTTAAATCAATCGATAATCATAAAACCGCCGCACGAGGAACAACTTAAAAAAAAAACACACACGTTCGAAACTACAATCGGCGATAATATAATCGGTCATGAGTTATGGCATTCCAGGCTTCATATAAAACACTTGTTTATCAGCCTCGAGAAAAAAAAACGTGTAGACTTTTTATCAAAAAGATGTCAAGGCCGGTTATCAAGACCTTTACCTCTCTTTCTCTCACGAAATTCCGATAAAACCGATTATATCGAATGTTCGTCGTTGGTTATTTTTTTGTTACCTGTATGTGCGTTGGTACAGTCTGTAGTAAAATCAAGGCGGATTCCTGAAGTAAAGGCCAAACCGATTTCAATATGAGAATCACCAACAGTAATGAGAGCGCTGGGTCAATGTAGTACCTGTGTTAGAAGATGACGATATTAGTTACATGACAATCAATACATATATATTGCGTAATTTGGCTTCGATTCGTTTTCTCTAACGAGTCATTCGTAAGAATTATTATATCGTGACATTCGATTTTATTACTCGTTTTAAATGTGTTTCTTCTCGATTCGATAAATTAAATATAGCATATGACTCGATAAAACGGTATTGGAAAGAAAACTTTTATTTAAAAGAGCTAAAAAACTCTCGCTTTTAAACGAAAGAATAACTGTATAATCAGAAAAAAAGTAACAAATCATAACTTCGATAAAAAAGACAGACTAACAGTGAAACACACGGCCGTTACTTCTCTCTCTCTCTCTCTCTCTCTCTCTCTCTACAGTTATACACTTTTACCTTGACCTTGAGTGCACTAACAACAGTAACAATAGCATTATCAACAACAACAACAAGAGCAACGAGAAACAGTACGCACTTGTAATCCCATTTAGTGAGCCAGACAATGAGCGCCGAAATGATGACGATGACAGAGCCCAAAGCATCCGACAAAACATGAAGAAATACACCGCGCATATTCATCTGACTGGCATCTCCGTGGCTGTGTACGTGTCCGTGACCGTGACCATTGCCGATGCGTTTGATGGGCGACGGTGGCCGATACGTTTCGTCGTTCTCGTTGTCGTCGCTGCCGACCAACGTACTCAGACGATTGTGACTTATACCGTGCGAGTGACCGTGTGAATGGCCGTGGCCGTGCTCTGTAAAAGAGAAAAAAATTATTGTGAGTTCAACGGTGTCTAGGTATATGTTCGATGAACCGTAGAAGCTCGTTAGATTACGGGATTGAATTACGAAATTTTCACGTTCTTTTTTTTTTATTTCTCGTAGGATAGCTGAAATTTAACGCTATGTGATTTTCAAGCAAAACATTGCGTCACTTCCTTGTATTTTTTGTTCGGTAATTACGAGAGGAATTTTTTTTATACAAATTCATTGAATTCTTTTCGAGAAGTATCTATTGGCGTAATAGTCTGTTACACAATTTCAGGAGTGGAAGGATAAAAAAAAATAAACGAAACAGCTTTACGAAAATTAGAAGCCTCTTTGACCGCGAGTTTACAAAATGAAAATTATCTACAAACCGCGCGAACCACAACGAACAATAGAGATATTGATTTGCATAGTAGAATTTTCGTCGTCTTTCAATTTATTTTCAGAAGCAGAAGCAGCTTGCAAAAAAAAAAAAAAAAAAAAAACAATAAAATCAAATGGACACTCGTGTCAGTAGAAAATTCCCCGTCGCGCGAAGGCAATTCCAGGAAGCCAATTATTATCCAAGATGATGATGGCATTCATTTAAAATTGATTTTTCCTGCTACCGCGCTCGCGCGCTACCAACTTTTTCCTCGCTCGTGGAATCGATGATTTGTTTTGTTTTTACTAACCGTGGAAGAGGCAAAGTCCAACGAGGTTGACGAGTAAACCAAGTGCTCCGACGACCACGAGGAATTCGGGATCGTGAATCTCTTCGACTTCGATGAAACGTTTGCACGCCTCGACGGTTATGCTGAAGCACAAAGCTACCAAAAATACTGCGTTCACCAGTGCGCCCAGGACCTCGGCGCGAGCCCAGCCGAACGTGTTCTTCGACCACTTTTTCGGAGACATCTGCAAATTTGTTTCACGTTATCCATCAATTTATTATTTTCGTAGCTGTTGATAAAATTTTAATTAGAATTGATTATCGCGATATAATAGAAGCTATCATTTGATATTACAATAGTAAAGCTGACTAAAACGGTCAATGTTTCAAGTAACACAGCAATGAAATCTTGAGCATAATTGAAATGACAATGTACGCATTCATAAGTATTGTTCATGTGACAATAGCATTATTGTAGCATTGGATAAAGGCTAATGCAACTTGAAATATCCTTGGCTTAATAATCTTCGAAAAGATTTGCAAAAATAATTTTTTTTCTTCTTTTTTTTAGGATTTAGTATTATATAGATAGAAAAAGAATTATTAAACAAGTTATAGTTATGATCACAGTGAGTAATTAATTGATAGCTGCATGTGAAAGTAAATGGAATGATAGATCAATAGCTAATGAATGATTATTTCAGAGGATATGAAGCTGCAAATCAAGCGTAACAACACAACTGTTCAATAATTAATGCACTGCAATTTGCACGTATTTACATGATAAATCGTGATACAATTAGTGATTTTATCACTCACAATTGATTGCAGCACTGAAATTTTAATTGTTACCTTGATATTGACTAGTGATGTTAAAAAATTTTACAAAGGGCATGGTATATCAAAAAATTGCTTATACAATTATTTGTTGAATTAATAGAAAAATAAACAAAATGATTGTTTTGAAAAATTGCATCAGTACAATTTAATTGATACACATCTGGCTAATCAAATGCATGAAGACAAAGTAGAAGAGGCAATGTTAAATCAAGTATGTAAAAAAGCCATTATGTTAGCATATTTAATGCTGAGGAAAGACCTTGAAATTTTTCTAGATAAGTCACGGTAACAGGCATCATTTCATTGTACTCAAACAATCGCTTATTACAAAAAAATGTAATACAAAGAACTTATATTGTCACGCATGAGCAACTCAGAATCATAGCAGATAAATTGATTGGATACATCTGAACATATATAACACTTTTTTCTCTGCTACTTTTTAAAAATGAAGTAATCATTCTGATTACAACATAGTTCACAATTCACATAAGAATTTACAAGAATTAAGGATTGTGTCATACTCACTTTTACTGACAGAAAAGCTACAACTAACGCAGCCACATCTGACAGCATGTGAAAACTATCCGCTATTAAAGCCATGGAGTTTGTCAAGTATCCCACAATAATCTCTACCAAAAAGAAAAATGCTGTCATCCACAGCATAGTCAGCAGACGACATTTCTTTCCCGAGAAGCGCCCCATGTTGTATTATCTGCAACAGAAATAAAAAAAGAAACAGTGAAAATTAGATTGTGGCACTTGATCAACGATAAGAATTGCATAGGTCAGCGACACTTTATGCCTTCTAATTTATCTGTGCATTGTGTTTCTCAAGACTGATAAGTTTGGTGTAATTACTGCTGAGAATGGCCAAGCGTCAATGAAAATTTGTAACGGAAATTCAACTAATGGAGCTTCCCAAGCTTATCAAGGGTACAAATAAAAATGTTTCTGCAAAGAGAGTAACACTTTTATCTTCAACTCCTGATTCACAATGTGTGTATGTAAAGTAATCTATTCTGGTTTACTTTCTATTGAAAGAGAGAAGAAGAAAAAAATCAAACCAGGTAAATCAAACAGAAACTGTTATCGAGCAAGGAAGTCTCATAATAATTATCAGCGTTAAAAATGACCAAAGCCAACTTCTCAGAAGCTTTCTGCCAGTTAATTGATCAAGATCATCAGAGGTTTTTTTTAAGGCTGCAATTGATAAAATCGCCTGGGACTCGTTTATCTGTGCACAAAACTCGAGGATTTTCACACACTACTCGCTGATAATCACTAATCTAGGCCTCTATTGTGCTACTTTTCAGTCCTAATTTCCGAGGCTCTGAGAGATAGCGAGCCGCTTCTAGAGTGGCCTAAACCACATTGCTAATCTGTCGAGCGACGATTGATATATCAATTTTTTGTGTGTTCATTTTCGCTCGGCACTTTCGCTCTCTTTCACGCTTGAACGGCAAATTTTATCAAGCTTATATATTGTTGCTCGCGAGGAATTGGCTAAAAATACATTGTCGCGAAGCTCCGAAAATACGCGATAAAAAAAAATTCATCGCTCTCTCACACGTCTTCTAAGACAGGGCAGTGAGAGAGCTAATTGGGCCAATACAAATTGGGGATCAGTGTGTCAGATTAGATTTAGGCAGAGGCCCTCGCGCGATTGACCAACAACGCTAAAAGGTCATTTAGAGTGTGTATCTGTGTGAATGCGTGTGCCACCTAATCTCTGAGCCGTGAATCATTCCGTTTGATTTTAGGTTAGAGATGTCCCGTAAAAAGTCAAACAATATCTCACCTTTTTGACTGCGCGAAGATTGTAGGGGCTTGCTGAGAAGTTTCGGCGATTTAAGGATCAGATGATCACGAGCATCTTCCACTGGGAATACGACGCTTTCTTTTGCTGGTTTCTTCGATAATACTATTGTACTCGCGCGACTTACTCACTCGCTCTCTCTCTCGCTCGCACACACACACACTTTTTTCACTACACTCGCGCGCACGCGATGCTCCGTACTCTGCACTGATCGCTCGCCGAGGGAAAACTGAGCATATTGTGCACACCGCACGCGATCGACGGCCGGAGAGAGAGAGAGAGAGAGAAAGACTAAAAAGAGAGAGATAGAGAATGTAATATGACCGTTCGATTACTACGTCATAATTTTTTTTTTTTTTGCGCGCGCTGCGCAAGCTTTTTTCCAATTAGGTACATATATGTATTTCCACGTTTCGAACAAATGTTTTCAGGGTGAATTATGTAAACGTCTAATATGATTTTAACAAAGTCTTTATTAGATGAACTATTATGATTCGGCTAATTAGTTAACTTCCTGTAAAAAATTAACAAAAATTAGTAAACATTTCACGTTGGATTATGTAAGTTTATAAAATGGCATGTACGTAATTTTAGCTATAACATTCGAAATTTTTACACTTTTTTATTCACCGCAGTGACGATATCCAAAGAGAGAGATTTTAATTTTTCTGATATTTTGGTTGCGGATATCGTAACTGCGTGCTTTTGATGTGACAACTGTCGCTGAAATATATTCGTACATTTCTTATTTTTTATATTTATTCTATTGTATGACTACTTACTTCAAACCACGCGTCACCCTTTCGGGATCGGCATGCATAATAATTGAAGCTAGCTTTTCGTCGCTTACTGTTTCAAAAAAATCTTTGACGTCAACTTTTGACTTGTCTGCAGTTTGTTCTCCAACCTTTGAGTCAGGACCAGGCTTTCCTCGAGGCTCTCGAGCATTCTTATCAATACCACTATTATCACTAGTCTTTTTAAAAAGAAAAAAGATATGAAGTATTACAGCGAAATGCAATTTCGAGTATTGTATGAACAGTTAACGAACCTTGGTCGAATACTTTAATAAGGCCACCCTTATTCTGTCGCTAACTTTTGTGTTAGCAAATGTTCTTCGGTCATGAACCCGTGATTCATTCGACCTTACTAATTTTATCTGTGGATTAAAAAAAAGTTTTAATACAATTTTTTCCGTATCTGGTTCAAAATAGATAATTAAAATTATTTCTCGAAACAATACTATATAATTTTAATATTTAATTTTTTTTTCTGACAATTTCTAATAGTCAATGAAATTGATAGAACATCTCACTCTGAAGGGATTGTGATATTATAAATGCCGCGAAATATATCAGAAAAAAACATAAAAACTAAAGAAAATCATGATCCATATAGGGTCATGCAGCAGTGAACGTGTTAAAGTACATACCAAATCTAAATAACAATTATTCAATGCTGAAATAAGCTGATAAGTCGATGAAATGAACCGAGGATGTCGAATATGCAAATGCAGTATGCAAGGCTAAATAGGTACAAATAAAATGGAAAAGTAGGGCATTAAAATAGTTATTATTACGTTGAGTAATTCGGAATAAGTGAAGGAAATTCAATAAATTTACGAATAAAGGCAACCAAATATTGAGTGGAGTGACTCATTTGAATTTATTTATCATGAATATAGTGATATTTGTGGTAGAATTTTATATGTAAACATTTTGAGAGTATATTATCGGTACGGAGTGTAATGAAAGTATGAAACAGAGGCTCCATGTCGAAATTATTTCTCTCGATTCGACAATACAGAATATCTCGCCAATTTCAACGTTTGTTGAAAAGGACACAAGCCGTTTACCGGTTTATATAATTTCTGAACGCAATAAAATATCCCGACGAAACTTGCTGTGGCCCTTCTGTGCAGTATTAGAATACGATAGAAAGTCGAATCAGAGTTCGCCGGAGCTCGAGAGGGCCACAATCTTAATGGTTGTTGAAAAGCACAGCAGATGAAATTTTTGTATGCTCTACTCATGCTAATAATCTAAATATATGTAGTTTAAATAATAGATTAATAAATTCTATAACAAAGCAAAAACTGTAACATAGTAAAGAAAATTCAACATGATTGAAGCTCACATCTTTGTAAAGTTAGGTAATTTTTTAAGATAGTTAAAAGAAAATAATCCAAAGAAACTTAAAAACTTTAAACGCGCGCGCAGCGCGCGATGCCAATGACTAGTAGTAACTATTTCGATACTGTCCTTTGCCATTTATACCTATTTACACTACAAAAAAAGTTCTTAAATTAAGAGCAATTTGTTCTTAAAATAAGCATGCAGCAAATTTAAGAACTCGATTTCTAATTTTAAGAAAAATTGTTCTTATTTGACGTTTACAATTTCGTATTGTATAAATCAAACTTTTCATTTTATTGTTTATTTCTTAATTTTAATATATTAGCAGATGTAAAACCCTTCAAACAGAGATACTGCTTAAAGTTGAATTATTCATTTAAAGACAAAATTTCAAATTCTATGAAAAAAAAATAAGAACTGTTGTTCTTAAAATAAAAAAAATGTCATTTAAGTATGCAGCAAAAAGAACTCTTTTTGTAGTGTAGTCTTCCACACTTATACTGCATTGACATAATACCCTACACCCTTTGTTTATTTCATCGATCCATCAACTTATTTTAGCATGAAATAATTTTTATCTAGGAGGGGGTGTCGAATCATTAGGCACCTCCACCATTAGGTCAAATTTACGCAACCCAGTTGCGTAATCAACCCCGCCGTGCCGCGCAAACAGAAACAAGCTCGCAGAAAGAAAAAAAATTCTTTATAACAATATAATGTCCAGCACGGCGGAGGCAGCGCGTTGCCGCGGAGGGCAACGACCTGGGTTGGATTCAAAGACCAGACTTGGCATATAAGTGTTGGTCCACCCTGGAAACGCTTCTCCGCAGATTTACCAAGAACAAAAATTTTTTTTGATAGAGCTTCCGAACCTGTTTTCTCTTTTTATTGAAGGTATACAGTGACGAAAAATGTTCGTGAACATTAAAAAAGTCCACGTAAGAAACGAAAAAGGAAGCAAAACGTAAGATTGGAAATTTTCTTTTCAAGAAAAAATGCGTAGGTTAAAAAAAAGCGATTCAAGATTGTACCACTCAACATATTTTCGGCCCCGTAAAAATCAACTGAAAAATGTAGATTTTCTGAATTATTATCAATCATAGGACACACGCGTGTCACGTATATATTAGCTAGTGTACGGCAGCCACTGTGTGATTGTTGAATAAATACAAAAGTAAATAAAAGCTTTTTGATCTACCGAATTTTTATCAAAAGAATGTTGAGTCTGTATCTAAATTGTAAAAATATATGCCGGCTTGTTGGTTGAAGATATATATTGAACATAGAAAAAATCCAGAATGTGGATTCTATGGATAAAAATTTATGCACTCGCGTATACTAGAATATTTTTTTCTAAATAAATTCGAAAAAAATAATTACTCATTTTGTCAAGCGAAAGGAAATCATAATTAACATCGACGATGTACTCAACCTAAAAAAAGTCTTCCGAGTTCATATTCAAAATCACGCAGTTTCGTTAATTAAATTAAGAGTCAAACATAAAATATCAATTTACCTTCTTATCAGCATCCATGATGATTTTAAAGAATAATATTACATTACAGAATTATATGCAAAGAAGATTATAAGATTAAAATCGTTCTTATAGGAAACCCATAATTGTTTTCCCATTGTTATGCCTGAAAATATGGCGCGTCATTTGAGCTTGTTCAAAAATATACCGTAAAAAACACTAAATGTCAAAAATTTGAGAAGGATTTTTTGGCAACGCAAATGATTACGTTGATGAAAATCAGTGTGATTCTTTTATAAAAATTATAAAAACTACCAAACAGATGTCCGGCCTGAAAACTGATTATGGCTTGATTCAATTGTATACCATTTTTGTAAGAGATAAAGGATCTGTGATCCCTGATGTCGTAAAATGTTTAATACCTATATTTGCAGGAGGCAAAAGAGGCATCTTTGCGTACATTGTTTTTTATTTCAATACAAATATTGTACCATAAAAAAGAAACATAGTATGTAAAACATTTTTTGATAATTTTCATAATTTTATGAGAATTTTTTCGTAATTATTTTACTAATGTCTAAAAAAATATTGCACGATTAATTTTTCGAGATTTTATTGTAGCTTTTTGTTCGATTTTCCTAAAACTACTTTAAATTCCAGCCGTACATAGGTATTAAAATATTATTTAGACTTAAAAAAAAGTTTTTTAAAAAGAAATTAATACACCCATATAAATCGAAAAAGACGATTAAGTCTAAGATCCTATTTATGTAAATAATCCTTATAAAGGTCGCAATTAACAGTTTCATTTATCAATAATTCTACGACCTTTTTTAAGCTTTTTTCTGTGCATTTTTCGACCGAGCAGTTTCAAGCTAATAATTTTATAGAATTATTTTTCTATATTTTCACTTTTTCAAATCATTCAACAACATCATCAACTTTTTTTTAAATATTATGAATATCTTTTATATTATTTGGATGTATTAAAAATATAAATCACATATGTATATTTACTACTCGTTTAGTTCCTATAGGAACTCCTAATATTTTGATACCATTTCTAGTATTATTCGAATCAATTAGAAATATTACTCGAGCTGCGTACAATAACATGCACGTATTTACCAAATCATTTCAATTAAGAATGACTTAATAAACGAGAATAAAAAGTTTTCCACTAGAAATAATAGGCTACAGACTATTTAATGAATCAGATAGATCGTTGCATCTCGAATAAAGGCACATAACGTTACTGTCAACATTCTAACATGATAGAACATTGACAATTACGATACCAATATTTTAACATATTCTGCACGTTGTATATGTGCAGTAAAAAAATGTATGAAGCAAATAATACATAAAGCATTTAATCCGCTTATGGAGCATATTATAATGTTTTGTCGCACTGTTTCAAATTTTAAGTATTTCTTCGAATTTATCAAGATATACCATATCTTTCTGATTTTATAATACATATATAATTCATTTACAACTATGTAATGTAATAAAATTAGTCGATTTACTTACGTTAAATTTTTCATCAATATGAGTTCTCCTTTATTCGTCTACGCAATACACGACTTTTACTCCATTACTCGGACAGTTTGTACAAGCGATTTGTTAATATAATACGAAATTTTACTTATAGAAAGATCTTTTATAATTGCTGCTATAAAATTGATTATTGATCTTTTCAAAGCAGTGTTTTCATCTTAATTTATCACCTTATTGGTTATAATATAATTTTCAGCGAGAAACGCAGACAGAACCGAGGCAGAAGAAAAAACCCGAGTCAATAGAAAATACTCCAAAAAGGCCAAGACTCAATAACAAAAGCACCCAAACATAGATATGTTAGCAAACTATGTTAGCATGTAATTAAATTTTCAAAATAAGAACTCATTTTTATTGCCAATTCCCAACGTTTCGAACGCATTTTTCAATCTAAACATCAAAAGCTTACAAAGTTCAAAGCCTTGCAATTTTGTTATGGATTATTTGAACGACCGTGGCAACGATTGACTTGAATTTGCTTATGCTATCATAGTTTGTGATGGGATTGCTTTTCAAAATACACTATACACGAAATTGCAATACTGCAAAGCTTTGTCCTTCAAATAAGTAAACAAGCTATAGTAAGTCTACAAAATGCATAAATATAATTGTCTGAAATATATGAATTGCACATATGCATTTAATACGCGCTACAAATGATTAAAAGCTCATTATTTTTTCAAATTCGTTGATTTCTCGCGGAGCAGATTTCATTCGTTTGATTGATTCAGTTATAAAATTGCGTATAAAAATTGATGAAAATCCTCGCAATGAAAACGAAAAGTGTCAAGTACTGCATAAATTCATCGCCACACAATTATATATTGCAATAAATATTAGCCAACTCACCTGTTCAGATTTTCCATATACTTGTAAAGCTCTAGCTTCTATTCGGCTGCATTTAACGGGGGTGAATGACCTGGATTACTTAGGCCAACATAATATTTTTTTGATTACATGATATTGAAAATTGTGAAAAATTTATCAATGACAAAATATCATCTCCATTAACGGCCACAATCACGTATTTAAGATTGTTAAACATAATACACAAAATCATATTCAATGAACATCGAACATTGCGCACAACACCACTTTTATAAATTCAGGACTATTGAAACTGTCAACATCCTTATGTTAGAAAAAAAAATATTTTTAAGGCTTACGACTGACTGGAAAATTCACGGATCTCACCAACATTCTAACCCTGCATAAAATTACACCGGCGTGTCATAAATATCTCGTAACAGTAACACGCGTGTGTTATGGAGACAATGAGTACTTCCATTGCCACATACAGGTATGAGAATCCATATATACATAAATCCACCAGGAATCTGTGGTACCTATATATTATTATGCCTTCGGAGAGGTATATTTGTGCACAAAATGAGGGCGCATAATGTAGAAGCCATTGTCGCGTATACTGGCCAGACTCAAGACACTGGCCTGCGATAACCAAGATTTTCATAATTTCATTAGCGTAATGAATATTCGTACCGCAAGGGGGCACTTATTGTGAATAATGAATATTTCATTGAAAATGAATATTTCATTCTGAAAATGAATATTCTAAAAATTTCTGAATATTAAAAGTTATCGCAATTTTTTAACAACATAAAAATATGTTAATGACAAAAAAAAATATGTGTATGGCGTTAAAAATGTTAATGACAAAAAAATATGTGTATGACGTTAAAAATATTTGTATGACGTTAAAATACTTTATAACATTAAAATATCTTAGTATTAAAATTTTATTTATAATATAAAAAAAATCACTTGATATAATAAAATGAAAAAGGATTGACACTATTTAAGTAATCATCGACAAGATAATATTTTTATTTTAATACAGATGGATGCAGTGCGACTGCTGCCAGCGACTGCAATGATTCAGAATAAGTATAAAGCCGAAAACCTTTGCAGTTCCTATATATCCTACTAATCCCTACTGCGTGAACTACGTTGAAAACAAACATTTGGATTATAGTAAAGGAAAGTACCTAACACGTGCGCGCTCTCACCGAGGCCGAACTCTCGAACTGATTTACGACCGCGCGACCTTTTTTTTTCTTTATATAAGTACCTTATTGCAGTTCCGAAGCGAGTCTCTATTGCGAGAAAACTAACATTTGGATGTGGCTCGTAAAGGGAAAATAACACATGCGCGCTCGAACGATATCTCACCGAGGCCGAACTCTCGAACTGATTTATAACCGCGCGACCCTTTTTTTCTTTATAGATACATTCTGTACTTATGTACATACTTATAGGAAAGCGAAGGCGAAGTATAACGCGAAAAAAATATACCTCTCTTACAGAGCTGAGATTTTTCAAGTTTTACATTGTTTCAGATTATCCCACGAACTTAACTTGTATAAAATATTAAACACATCTGAATTATATGATTGATAAATGAAAGTGTAATTGAAATATAATATATGATACATAATGTATTATATCATTAATTATACAAAACAGTTTCTATAAGCTTCATTCAAGCAAACATTTTTAAAAGAAATACATATTATGAAAGTATAAGTATTTTTTCAATCAGACTTATAAAATTAACTGATTCATCGCTCTGCATTTTGTTTTTACTATCAATTGCCCTCCTGAATATGTTAATTTTATCAATTACTCAAAGTTTGTAACTTTTTTTTACAAACTTATACATCATTGGGATTGCAAACAGTCAAGTATAAATGTTTATAATAAGTTTATTTAGTTTGTTTCAGTATGCAGAATACTTTTCAATTATGCAATAAGTCTAAAAAAAACTAAAAATTTAATTATGTGCACTGAGTGCTATAACTTTGTATGTGATGTTCAAAAGTTCACTAGTTTCTAATTTTTTTAACACATCTTTTAACAACGTTCATTTCAGTGTCATTCGATAACATTTTGATAAATATCACATATTGCCAAATTGTATTTTCTTATGCAAAAACTAAAAATATGTTAACAATGTACAATCTTTTAAACTTCATTTTTCATGAAATATTTTCAATGAAGTGAAGATCTCTGATAATTATATACGTATAAACTATTCAAATTACTTCATGGAAATTACAATTCAATGAATATCTTGAAGATCATTACTAATGTAACGTAATTGATGTATCCTTAATCAAACTGAATTATTCTTTGAGCTAAATGAACGTTTATAACATCATATGATAGCTGATTCAATTCAGGGCCACTGAATCTTTTTATTAAAAAACTCTTAATATTGTTCTTAGTTTCATCTGAAACTATTTTGGGTCCATGCTGCAACATAACATTCAGCAAACATTCAGAAGTTTTTAGATCTCTTTTGGACTTTACTAAATTTACAGCTCCATTCATTAATGCTGTTTCTGAATCAGATGTATGAATCTCTGCATTTTCAAGATTTTTATTATTTTTCTTTAACTCAATTTGGGAAAAATTTTCTAGCAGAATATTCAGCAGTGACTCTGAAGTTTACAAATCGTTTCTTGATTCAATGAAGTTGATAATCTCTTCAGTTGAAATTAAGTCCAATATTTCTTGACTCTTATTTGCAATGTCACTTTCACGAAGCAAGTCCAACAATTCAACAACTGTAAACTTTTGAAGTAGAGCTACTCGTAACTTATCTAATTCGAAAAAATCCAATATACTTAATTTAGTACACCTATCGCACAGTTGCGACTTTTTCCATTTTTACACGGATTATTTTATTAAATTTATTTTTGTTATTAAAGTTTTTAATAAAATGGCTTTCCAAAATGCACTGAAGACTGAATTTCAATACTGCGAAACTTCGTCGATTAAACTAGTTAATTACCGGATGTAATTATTATATAAAATGCCTCAAAAATATGTTTGGTATTTGGATGTATGTAACATACAATCTAAATTCTATGTTGAATACGCTTTAGAAATTAAAATCTCATTATTTTTTACCAATTCATTGATTTTTCGCGGAGATTTCCTTCATTGATTCAGTCATCAAATTGCGGGTGGCTTCAGAAAAAATTCCCCGAACTTCACAAAAAATTTCTTAAAATATTTTAATATCTTTTTTATAAAAAATGTTTAGTGTAATAGAATAAACAAGAATTTACAGAAATTTTACAATGACATATTTTTTAGTAGCGCACACGACTTCTTATAGGGATTAGTATCTTGGATTGAATTCATAAAAAATCATGCATCACAACATTTATACACAATATATATTTATATAAACTTTATTTAATTTAATGCATTCATTGAAACAAAAGACGCTGTATGGAAAAACTATGTGGAAATAGAAAATGCAGTGCATGAGACAATAGATAATTTCTTTCGAACTATTAGAAGTTGAAGATCGTTTTACAGAAGCTCATAAAGTAAGCATCATTCTAATTACAAAAACTTTCAACAAGTCGTTTCATTTGTTTGTTATTGTAAGATACATTCTTGTTTGAGTGATTATTATTCTACAAAAATAGTTGAAAAATTACCCTAATATTATCTCAATATAAATTTTCAAAAACTTCAAATACATGTACAGTTGCACAATATCACAGATTGTTTGCACATGATTTTAAGTACTTTATAGTGAACAATTAATCTATCTCAATAATTTTTTTAGACAAGTGGAACTTCATGACCTCATGTGACAGATCGTTCAGTTCAGAAGCACTATATCTTTTCTCTAAAAAATTCTTTATATTCTTCTTAGTTTCATTCGAAACTATTTTGGGACCATTCTGCAACAAAACATTCAACAAACACTCAGAAGTTTTCAGAGCAATATTGGATTTCACTAAATTAACTACTCCATTGATCATTTTTTTTCTTGAGTCAGATTTATCAACCACAGTATTTTCAAGACCATGATTCACTTCATCTGGCACAATCTGCGAAAATTTTTCTAGCAGAGCAATAAGCATCAATTCTACAATATTTATATCTGTTCTTGATTGAATGTGCTTGGTAATCTGGTCAACGGATATAGTTTCTAATATTTGTTCACTCATATTTGATATATCACTTTTGCGAAACAAGTCTAATAACTCAATTGCAGTGAACTTCTGAAGTAGTGCACCTTTCAATTCATCTGATTTCAGGACTTCCAACACTTTGGCAGCATTAAATTTATCGCTAAATGTTTCCAACATTGTATCAATAAAATGATCCCCAACAACATGTGATAACTCTATTAAACATTTTTGTACATGTGACATTTGTGAAACTGAATTTGTATCATTATGTTTAAAATTAACGTCAAGCACTCTGGATGTTTCTTCTCGTATATCTTTTTTATCCCAGTTATTTCTTTTTCTTTTCTCCTGCAAAATAATCATATCAATAAATCTTGTTAATGTGACCGAAATTAACACGTTCGCTGCGGCATGACCCTATTTGGGTCATGATTTTTATTCACCAGGTGCGGCATGACCCAATATGGGTCATAGATGATTTCACGTTTAAATCGACCTCTCAACTGCTATTTGGAGCTTTCTGACTTCTATAATCGATTTTCTTACTGTATGGCACCTCGGAAAGAAATAGTTTTCGTCGTTTTTAAAAAATTTACAGTTCGAATATTTTACGTCTTTTCATTATACTTTTTTTGTATTTTTAGGATTTTTTTTGCATTATTTATTATTTTTAGGTTCACAATCACTGTCGCAACCTCTAAAAAGATGATAGTATATGCTATGCATTATTTTGTAACAATTTTAAAAGTCAAGTTATAAAAATGCATGACCCATATTGGGTCATGCCGCACTGGACGTCAACAACATTTATCGACAGTGCGGCGTGACCCAAACATGGGTCATGAATACTCATGGTGTTGGTGAGTTAGAGGATGCCATACGTATCCTATAAAACCGATTGTTAATTATTTTAACATCAAACCCTCAAAAATATACGTTTCGCACCACTGGAAAAAAAAGCTTGTGTCGCCGTCGCAGCGAACGTGTTAATAAAAACAAAAAGAATTTGGCTTACTTTGTATCCTTTAAGAAGCTCCTCAGCATCAATCTCATCATCAGCTACTAGTGTTTTAAGAAGAGCTTTCTTGTCACAGCTTTCAAGAAATTTTTTACGTGACAATTCCTCAGTTCTTTTACTTTTTTTTACTGGTTCATTCTCTTGGCAATGGCTCGTAACACTCTTTGATGACCTTTTACGTGCTCTCCTGCTTGATTTATCATTTGAGTGAATATTATTTGCTGGAATTGCACTTTTAGATGGCTCAGATGAAATTGTTTTTCTTGTAGAAAAGGAACAAATTCCACAGTTGGGGTTCAATTGATTTGATAGACTTTCTAATTCGGACGGATATCTCACAGGGTGAGCAAAGTCATTTGTTTCAGCAGTTTCTTGTGCATCCATGGTTATTGGCTTTGTGGTTTGTGATATCTCTTCAAACATCTCACATGAAACTACCTGCAAATTTCAAAATCAATATTAGTTTATTTTGCGAAACACAGCTGTTTATATTCAGTGTCACAAATTTTGTAGAGTTTTCAAGAATTCAAATTTCATATTAACTTTCATGCTATTTGTTTCTTCTGATAAAAATTTTTTGAATTCATTATCCATAAAGAATGTTGCAGTTATAATATTTGAAACTAGTTAAATAAATTACGAGAACTCACCTTTATGGGTAGTTGCTGAAATTGAGTAGGCTCATTCAATCCTACTGCTACACTGATTGTCTGATTATCCGTCTTACCTGAAGATATTTCCTCCAATGCTGTTAGCTGTACCTGAAAAATATAAAACTCACAAGTAACTTTTATGTATATTTAGCAACTAATATTATATAGTTAGAGCTCTGTTTCCTTTTGAATAGGTTGTCAATTGTATGAACAACTTTCAACCAAAATATTAAAAATGTAGCTTAATATTTTTTATAATATACTCACTACTTGTGGTAACTGTCCATTATTATTGGGAACTGTATTTCGATCCTGTTCATCTTTCTGTACCATCTAAATTATAATAATGAACCTTATTAATATAATAGATGAATTATTTAAATGAACAAAAAATTATCAAACTAAATTGAAGCTAACTCATAGAAAATTAATTAACAATAAGTGAAATGTTTTGGTTAGTCTAATAAAGTTATAATTTATTTTATTCGAAATAAATATATTATTATTACATAACCTTAACGAATGTTTACCTGACCCTTTGCCCGATGAAGCAGTTCAAGGTTTTTTTTATATTGCTCGAGCCTGACAGGTGATATTCCATCTACTCCACCGGTGGTCTTTCGTGCCGTAACTTTAGGTCGCATTGTGATTAAAATCTCAACAACGTTTGCTCATCGACTGCTCAGGTGTCGACCACTGCCTGCCACTGCCTGCTTCTGTTTTGGTGTGCGGAGTGCGGACACTATGAGTGCGGACTGCAAACCACTGCAACCGGCAACTGTGTTCAACTGATGCACAACCCCTGGCAAACAGACACAAACAGACAGCGACCGTATGAGGTCGCTCTCAGTCGCTGTCTGTTTGCCAGGGACGCTCGACTTGTCTTTGTCATGAGAAAATCCACGCGAAAATGGAAAATCTCAAGTTGAGATTCTCAACAGTCCTTGGCCTTGGTTCTCTTCTCGCACCCTTAAATACGAACCTATAGGTATACCTGCAGTGCGCAGTTGCTTCGTGTTGCTTGTGAAAAACAGGGACGTGCGGATCGTAAAAAACATGTGTTGTTAATTGCGGATCGTAAATAACTGGAGCTCGCCTTTCTCTCTCTCTCTTTTCCATTTGCATTTATGACTGGACCCTTTTTTTTTCCTTTTCGACAGGGTTATAAATTTTTATTATCTGCGACAGATAGTTACAGATACACTATACTCATTATAAAATTTTAAATAGAATATGTATATTGATAATTTATTAATAAATTTTAGCGGCAACGATCTAAAAGGAAAAAAAGCATACTATAATTATATCTACAATTACAAAAAGAATAAGTCATCTCATTCTTTATGCCTTATACTCATAGAAAATTATTAAGCCTAAAATTTTAATGAAAGTTTGTATTAATTATATTAGCCTCCTTTTGATTAATTTGTATAAAGATCAATGTAAAGTGTTTCTTCTTGGAGACAAATTATTTATGTGTATGAAATGTTAAATAATCGCTCGTTGTACAAAAATATTTTTGTATATGATTGATTTTGAAGAAATGATATATTTTCAAAAAGAGGATACCTATTTTTAAACTATACTGCGTTTGAAATTTTTACAAACAGCGTAAAGGGTGAGCGGGAAAATTTGAGGGAAAATTGATTATTTGTAAATTTTGAAAATTTTTTATTCTGATACGTTTGTCAACTATTCTTTCTCTATAATTTTTTTAAACAGTAATAGGAAGATTTTTTATAAAAGAATAATTTATTTTAAATTCTAAGATATACAAGTTTTGTTTAATAGCTTCTTGCTTTAAAGATACTTTTGTCTATATACATACAATAGTGCCTACATGTATATTTTTTAGAAAGACAATGAATTACTTATGAGAGTGTTGGATAAATATTACTTCGGACACGAACCAAATCTATTTATCTATTATAATTCACCATTTATGGACACAGTGGGAGTATAAATATATTACTTTTGATCTAGAATAAATAGATATGAAAATGTGTTGATTTTTTTTGGGTGATTTTATTAATTTTTTTTTCAATCACCAACTGTAATACATATTTGTGAACAAAACTCTACTATTCTAGAAAATTTTACATTCAAATTACAATGGAAGTTTTTTTCCAAACTACTAAAAATAACGCACTTCAGCGAAATTGATTTCAATCTAAAAATAGAAACATCCTTATTTGAACAAAACTTAAATGCAATACAAAAATAGAGATTTCATCATTCAAATAAAGTTCTTTTACTTATATCAAACAATTAAGTACTTTTCAATTTTTGTAGTTCTTATACAGTAAAAGTTTGTAATGATCTTCTTCAAACAAAAGACTAAATCTTAAAATTACATAATTGTAAAAAATATCTTTCTCGGCACCTCTTTGGTTATCAAAATTATTTATTCATACAATATAGGTAAACATGTATATGTACCTATATTAATACTTCAACACTAGCGCGGTTGCTATTTAGAAAAATAATCATATTTTAGCCCTGCCTTTGATGTACAGAAAAAAAACGTCAAAAGTAATACACATATTATATAAAATATAAAGGCTACCGTGTCTACAAGTTTTTACAAAGTTTTGGAGTATAAAAAAATTTAGAAAACCACATTTTCATCACATCTCAAGTTATAAATAGAAACCAATCAATTAATCTGAATCTACATCAATCACTTCACCATTTTCTTTTGGCATACTCAAAATTACTACTTTATTTACAAACTTTACAAGGTCGCGAGGACTAAATTTGTTGATTAATAGAGTTTCGATAATTTCTTTAGATTTACCCGAAAGTTTTTCTGGTCCGTTTTGCAACATGTGATTGAACAATAACTCGGAATTATTCAAATATTTTCTTGATTTAACCAGATTTGTAATAGCATCGATCAATTCAAGATCTAATTCAGATTTTACACACACGTTTTCGATATTTAGATTCATTTCTTCAGGAACAATCTGTGAAAAGCCCTTCAGTAAGAGTTGGAACAGTGGCATAGAACATTTTAAATCATCTCTTGATTGCACTAAATTTAAAATAGCATCGACTGAGGCTTTTTTCAGTAATTGTTTCTTGTTTATTTTGAACGTGTCGAGCAGTTCAGTATTTGTGAATCTTTTACGCAAAGCTGTTATAAGATCATCACAACTGATACGTTCAAGTACTTTATTAGTTATCAAATGGTCACCAAATGTGTTCAGTATTATTTCTATAAAATTATCACCAGCTAAATTAGAAAGCCCTTTCAAAATGTTCTGCAAATCTAAAGTCTTTGCATCTGACTTTGAAGAGTTAGTTGATGTGGAGAAGTTGACATTTAAGATACCTGCTACTTGTTTTTTTAGTTTTTTTTCACTTCAATTATTTGTTTGTTCCTGTAATCATCGTATAAATTATTTTAAGCTCATTAATCTGAAAGAAATTATTAAAATCATAATTAAAATTAAAAGTATATAATTAAGCTTACTTTATACTTTTGAAGAAGTATCTTAGGATCAAGCTCTTTTGACAGTAGATTAAATAGCATTTTTTTGTCATGGCTGTTAATAGCATTTTGGCAAGAAATCTCTTTCTGAGACTTTTTAATTCGTTTTGATGCCCTTGGTTTGACTGCTTTACTTGATGGGCGTTTGCAGCTTTTCGTTTTGGATGAGTCTGCTATGTTCTCAGTAACTGTACTTGGTGTGTCAGTTGGAACAGAAGAGACACATTCTCAATGACTGGCACTGTATCTATTAAATTTGCTCTTCCAAGCACCTATAACTGATTGCGGGGGCTCGGAGGCGCGGAGCTACACGACGAACCGACGATCAATGTTGAAAAAAAACCGTCGCAGCACGTCGCAGTCCCTCTATACTTACCTACCTACTCAAAGTTGTACTTCTACGCGTGGATAAACAATGGCTCAACAGCAATTTTATTGTTATTTTATTCCGTGTTTTATTCTTACTTGGAAATTGATGTGCGAGAACTGCGTGAAAAATAAAACTTTAGAGACGTGGCTTGTAAAAGGGACACAACACATTCGACGAAGCGTTGTTTTCAATTCAGAATAAACTTTCCCAACCAACATCTGTGAATTTTTGAATTTGACGACACGTTTTAGCCCTCAGCGGATTGCTTAGATGTTACTCAATATCTAATCCAACAACATATAAAAATTGGAGGGTGCTTTTAGCTACTTAGCTATTAATATCAACCGAACTGATTTAGGTAGATGACTGTCCAGACTGCCTGGCCTTTTTTTTTTCTTTTCGACGCATAGATAGGCGAAGGCGGAGTGCAGGCGAAAAAATATGTATTTTTTACAAAGCTACGTGTTTTTTATGCTCTACATTTTTTCAAGCTCTCACAATAATAACTAATATAAAATATTATACTTAAGATTTTTGCAGTTGTAATTTTTTGTAGTTGTTAATTACACAGAAGTGTCCCTTGATTTTTTGAAGTTGGAAAATCGAGAATCCGTAATTATAATACATAATATATTGTTGGATCAGTTTATTAAATGAAATGTTTTTATAAGCTTAATTTTAAGCAGATCAAATATATTTTACAAAGAAAATACACATCATGAATCAATCAGAATGAGTTTTTTTCAATCAGACTTGTAAAACTAGTTCGTAACTCTGCATTTTAATCAAATATTCTCCTGAATATGTAAAATTTTATCAATCACTCAATGTTTGTAAGTTATTTTTACAAACATTGCAATCCCATTTCAGTGGAACGATCAAACAGTCAAGTATGAATATCTATAATATGTCAAGCTTTTTTATTTATGCTTTTAGACAGATTTTGTATTTGAAATGATAATTTAGATTATCTGTAGAGCATAGAATATTTTTAACTTGTAAAATATTTTTCAAAACTAATGGGTTGCTTGTCAAATATAAAAGAAAATGACTTAGCAGATCTTAAACTAAAATTTTAATTATTTGCACTTAGTACAACAAATTTTCATGTGATATTCACAAGTTTGCTAGTGTTTTTAACACATCTTTTGACAACGCTATTTTAGTATCAATTAATATTATCCTGACAAAAATCACATGCTGCTTAATTGCATCGCTCTATACAAAATCTAAAATAAGTTAAATATGAAAGAAAATAGCATGGCAAATATCAAACTAAAAATGTAATAATACGCACTGAGTGCTCATTTGTCTATGCAAAAACTAAAAATATGTTAACTATTCAAGTTTTTCATAAAACATTTTAGCTAAATAAAGACCTCTAATATCTAGTTTTTCATAACAAATACATATGTTTGTACTTAGAAAGTGCTCAAATAAGTTCATGAAAATTTGAATTTCATCATTATATAACGATAAAACTTATGGATGAATATGTAGAGAAATTACTGGTTTTTGTTTCACCATATGAAAACTAATCATTGATCTCCAATATACATATTCTCTTTTTGTTCTGACTTAAACTTGACTTGATAGCTTCACAAGATAGATCCACCAGTTCATCAGTTTTAAATTGGCGGATTAAAACATTGGAAATACTCTTCTTAGTTTCCTTTGAAAGTATTTCTTTGACATTGTCCAACATATAAGCCAATAAAGGTTCAGATGTTTTAAAGAATTTTTTTGATTTTATGACATCAATAATTGCATCTGGCACTAGCTCTGAAACCATTTCTATCAGAACATTCAGTAGTGTCTGCAATGTTTCCGGATCATCTCTAGCTTGAATTTCATTAACAATAGCATCCACAGATGCCATTTCCAATATTTGACGAATCACGGCTCTATTGTCGCTTTGCTGAAACAAGTCCACTAGTTCGTTGGCTGATAATTTTTGACGTACAACTGTTTTCATCTGTTCAGGGTCTAACAGTTCGAAGAATTTCACAGCATTCAATTCATGGCCATAAGTTTTGAGGATCATCTCTAGAAATTCAGTTCTTGATTCAACAAGATTTAAAAGCTCCTGCAATACTTTCTGAAGACTTAACATTTTTGTAGCCGTGTCTACTGTGCTTTGATTTTCTAGATTAATGTCAAGAACTCTGGATGCTTCTTCTTGAATTTTTTGCTTTTCCCAAGCATTTCTTTTTTCCTATAAAACATTCAATTGAATAGCTTGTGGACTCAGTATAATGAAGATTCATAAAAATAATTCAAAAAATTAATCTCACTTTGTAGCCTTTGAGAATCTCCTCAGCCTCAAACTCTTTGACCATCATGTTAAATAAGATTTTTTTGTCGCACTTGTCAAAGAGCTCTTTACATACTTCTTCTTGATTTATAACTCTTTGGGGAACACTACTTTGTTCAGTGGTCTTCTGATTAACTGTACTTGACAACGTCTGCTTACAATTCGAGGTGCCTTTTTTTGTTCTTTTATTAACTGCAGCTCTATACTCTGTACTCTTGAAGATTCTTTTTTTTGGTAATTGCATTCTAGCAGTGAGTGGCATTTCATCTGCGGAAATTGTTACATCCAATTGCCGAGAATCAAAAGCCATTTGTTTTTCATTTCCTTTCTTTGATACCTTTGTTTTAGTTCTAGTTGCCATGCATTTTGATACTTTTTGCAAAACCTCTGAGGACACCTGTAGCAAAATCTTTCATTTAATCGCGTTTCAGAAAAACTAATATAACAATTTTAGGACTAAAATAATTTCAATACTAATTTATCTTTTTTCTAGACTTCTTTTTTACAATTTAACAAGCTTCATCACAGTATTTCTCTCAACACTTTAACCAGTGTTGAATGATTGGAAAGTAAGTATTACAAATTGCATTTGATAACGTTGACTGCGAATTTAAATCCATTCATATTTCAATCATCAACTCATGCTAATTTATTTATTTAGCATATTTATTTAAAATGAGTATTTTTCAACTAACACTTGTTCAACCAATTACAAGATTTACCGCATTAACATAACCTAAAGAATGTTTACCTGCCCTGTCTGCAGTTTTGCACTTGCTCTTTTTCGCGTATTAACTGTTGATCTCGATTTCATTGTTATTGCTAAAGATCTCACAATGAAATTATGACCAATCAATGTATCAATTTTTTAACTGTTTCAATTAAGTACAAAAGAATATGTCTATCACGTGTCACACGCAAATTACGCAATACCTACGCATTTATTTTACACAGAGTTGGAAAACAAAGCACCGAAAATCATAGATGTTACATTTCTCTATGTCGAAAATGCAATGGGTACTTAGAGCTCCATCTGCGCGCAAATATGTCAGCAAATTCTAAGATCAGAATTTGGAGCTTTCCTGACAAAATCAGACTAGCATCTAGTACTTTCAATCAATTTGTAACTAAGCATTTAAGAATTCGTATATATTTAGTAGTTGACAGACTTTCAATTACATAAGTACTCTGCGATTTTGCAAATAGAATCCTAAATAAAATCTGATTCAATAGCTAAATTCAATTGAAATTCATTTGACTACACAAGATATTTTTTAAGTTAAAAATAGAATGATTTAGTAGAAACAAATTATCAGTTCTACAGAGCATATAACAATTCAATTCAATGTAAAAGATATGTTTACATGTAATTTTTTCTGCAACGCGTACATTGATGTATTCAAGCGAATAAAACAGGTAACTAATGTTCTTCTTTAGAACACAAGACAACAAACACATACTAACATACATGCATGAAAGTTATTGCTATTAAAATATGGAAGATGAACATGTTTTGAAAAAAAAGTAGATGAACTTAATTTTTCTGGTACTTATCAACACTTAACTTAATAGCTTCGTGTGATATATCCACAAGCTCGCTAGTAGTGAATTTTTCAATTAGAACTTCAATTACAATCTTTTTCGTTTCTTCCGATATTTTTGCAGGTAAGTTTTGTGACAGTAAATTGAACAATTTTTCACAATTTTGTAAGTCCGATCTTGAACTTACTGTATTGACGATCGCATCAACCGATGCAGCATTTAGTACCGTCCTAACAACATTGTCATTGTTTAAAGCTTTCTTCGTTAAAAGCAAACTGAACATTTTTTCTGAGCTTCTTAATTCTTCTCTTGACTTCACTTCATGCAAAATTTCTTCTGTCGATGCCATCGTCAAAAGCATACTATTTGCGTTTTCTTTTTTCTGAATTATGGCCATTAATTCTGAAGGAGTGAATTTTCTCATCACAGCTTCTTTCAGATCACTAGTCTTGAGACATTCAAAAACTTTGAACGCTTCAAACCTGCTGCCATAGGTCTTCATCAATATATCTGTAAATACATTCGGATCACAGAGGTTTGGAAGCTCAAGCATGATCCTTTGCAAGCTCGCGACTTTGCCTTCGCCACCAACCCTCTTCCGAGCTGTTCCTGGAGTTCCTACCAATGATTTTTGGATTGGCAACACAGTTGGAGTAGCATTCGTTACTGATATTCCATTGGCATTTGGAGCAATAGCATTAGTTTTAGCCTACAATTAGATAAAATTTATAAATTTTTAATTATTTATTGTATTTTAAGATTTAATTTACCTTGACATCGTGACCTAATGCACGGAGATTCTCCTCATCATCGTTGACTATTCCTACAGCATTTTTTTGCCTGGCAAGATGTATTAGTGATGGTGATCCTGTAGTCGTCAAAGCATCACGTGAATGATAGTGGGAATGCTTACCCTATTTGTAAATATATAGCAAACGTTATTGGATATAATGAAGCTAGTAATGATAAATTACAAAAACGAACCTTAGTTGACCGGCTACTACTTCTTTTTTTCAGAGGCACAACTGTTTTATCCTCCTTCGTGTTGGGACGACCTCTCTTCCTTTTTTTAATCTCTGGCTCTGGTGACTCATCTTTGTGTATCTCATTAGCCCTTTGTACTTCTGCCTGTAAATTAAAAATTTTATTTAAGGTGAAATTTGATTTTAATAATGAATTGAGGGATGAATGAGAAAGTGCTGAAATCAGCGAGTTATATATATTTACCATTGGTTTTGTGGATACATCTACCTCAGAGGTAGTATAATTTGTTAAATTTCGGCTTGACAACTCTAAATCATCTTTATCAATGTTTACTTTCAGCTTTTTTGGAGTCTTCAATAAATCAACCAACGAGCTTGAAACCTTAGATTTGGGAGATAACATCTGTATCGATACAAAATATGATTGAAATAGTTTTAGTAACCATTTGCATGAAATTATATTACTTAAAAAACGAATTCAATGTATATTCAACAACAAAATAATCTAAATTCTTGTAATTATTAACAATATCAAGGATTGAATTGTTTGAAGCATGTCAAAACAAGTTTGTGTGAAATTGATAGAAGGTACAAAGATTGCTGTATTGATAGTTGATTTCAAAAATTGATTGTCCAATATTTAAATAAAAGGTCTAGCTTTCATATTTATTAGTAAAATATCATATAAAGCTTATTTTGTAATATTAAAGTAATATTATGCATTTTTGTAATTTCACCTAAGCCATTACATTACTTGATATATAATTGTTTCAATACAATTTCATCTTACTGTAATAACATAAAAAAGTAGATTTGAAATCTTTGTCGATTTTGATTTTTTTCCATCTAACTTTGCATCAAATTATAAGAATTCAACAAACTCGTCACCACGTATTTATAGTAAAGTATAAAAATTTTGTATTTTTTAAAAAGATATGGATTTTTTCAGTCAAATTCATAACACAACGTGAACTGTTTGTTATCGTCGCTGAATTGTGTGTTCGTGAAGAAAATGAATGAACTAGTTAAAACCTGATTTATTTCAGCTCTCTCTTCTAGCCCCATTGCTAAGCTGATCAAATAACACTAATTGGTCAATTATTAATGGCCTAATTATGATCCAAATGCACAAAAAACGAACAATTGAATAGGTATTTCGGGATGACTCACTCATGGACTCACTCATCGACTCACTGCCACTCACTTTTTCTCCTGCATTCAGCGATTCAGCTGCATCTTTCAGAATCTTTCTTCTTTTTTGGCGCTAACTTTGTGCGCATGCGCAGTGTGTGGATTCGAATAAATGAGTTTAATTTATATACGGCCGATATACGGCAATATAATAAATTGTTCATATACATACATAATACATATTTGTGATCGTCTTAATTAATAGACAGTATTGGTAGTCGCATAATAAATTTAAGCGGCGAAAATTCACATAGAAACAATATTGCAATATGTAACAAATTATATAAAAAAGAAGAAAAAAAATGAAATGACCAATGCGTGATGTAAGACTCGAATACTTTCTATCACACAATTCGAATAAAATTTTGTATTAACACAAGATAAGGATAAAACGTGCGCCTATCGTTAACATTTAAATTAATTCTGTCGTATTGATGGTTCGTCTTTTGTGAATCCTATACGATAGCAATTGGCAAGTAAATAGTAAGATTCTCGATAAGCGTTCATATACGAGTAAATATGTAGATAATGTCGACAATAAAACATCTGTGCAATAAAACGAACGCGATCAGAGAATTCAGCTTCTTTAGCTAATTTATCTTTTGTTTGCTTTAGTAAATTTTGTTGCAAAATTTTTATTGCATTCACACATGCATAATTTGAATAATTTATCTATTTAAAGATTTTTGAGATCTTATTTTGTTGTTTATGGAAAAGATTAAACGTACAACTGTAATGAAAAAATTATAATATTTTTTTACAATAACCCTTCAAAATATAAAGTCAATGCCAATTTAGAAATTGCTAGTTTTTAATATTTACTTTGGCCCCATACCTGATTAGTTTTTTTATTATTGAAATTTTTACATTAACAGCAGGTTTGTTTATTGTCGTGAAGAAAGCTCACTCAGAAAAAATTCTTGAAATAGCTTTGTATAATATTTTCGACGATAGCTATTGGAAAAAGCAATGGATGCTCTAAAGAACAAAAAGGTCAATGTGTTTAACATTTTAATTGACAATGCAAGAGAAAGTGTAAAAATAGATTGGAAAGAATATTATTAAAATTTTTATTAAAATATGTGATATTACAAAGCTTGCTTGTGGGTCTATACAAAATTTTGAATAAAAATGTGGCAGTCAGATTTCTAATGTTCTAAAATTTCTTTTGATGCTTAATGAGAAGAAGAAAAATCAAACGCTAAACAATCAAGACCTGATATTTGATAGATATTAAAAATCATTTGAACGGTCAGTGAGGTGAACCTCGAATGTTTTTCATCATGTAATACGAATAAAAGATTTTATTAGCACAAAAAAGAATAAAACGTGCGTTATCGACTATTCGTGAACATTTTTATCGTATGTTCATGGTTCTTCTCTTGTGAATCCTACGATAGCAATTGGCAAGTAAATAGTAAGATTCTCGATACGTTCATATATGTAGATAATGTCGTCAATAAAACATCTGTGCTAATAAGTCTTTCAGTAAATATCATAAAAAGTCGAATTATATACCTATAAAATCCCGATACATCGTGAAATTTTATCTATCGGTATAAGTTTTGGCTCACTTTCGTGCACTAAAACAGCTGAAACTTAATTGAAATGACGTGGATATTATATATTTTTTTGCTTAACTCGGTGTATTTTCGCACTAACGCGTTGATCACAAGCCAGAAAAATGAATTTTTCGAGTTATCCATCATACATCTTAACGACTTTCATGCCAGGTAAGTAAATGTTTTTTAATAAATAAGATATGTTTCTCATAAATTTTACGCATAATTCGTAATGTTACACACAGAAAAAAAAAATTGGTAAATAATAATGTACGGAATTTTTAGATTCGTTCAAACGAGCTCTGCGTCTAGT
This sequence comes from Galeopsomyia nigrocyanea, assembly GCA_035047105.1. Lineage (NCBI taxonomy): Eukaryota > Metazoa > Arthropoda > Insecta > Hymenoptera > Eulophidae > Galeopsomyia > Galeopsomyia nigrocyanea. The sequence continues at coordinate 2,010,071 of JAWWMK010000021.1, read as the reverse complement.
AGTACTTGTCAGAAAGGCAAAGAAAATGAGTGTGTTGGCGGTTTAGGTCGCATAATGACTGTTACTCGTCAACTGATAAAAGAACAAAAAAATCCAATTTTTCTCAATGCCGGTGACAATTATCAAGGTACCATGTGGTATAATGTTTTCAAATGGAATGCTACTGTGCATTTCATGAACATGTTACATCACGATGCTATGGTGAGTCTGATATATCTTTCCATGAAAAAATTTAATATTTTCTACCGCACAGAAAAGCAATGATTGCTCTAAAAATATACCTTTAAATTAAATTATATAGACTCTCGGAAATCACGATTTCGATGGCGGTGTGGAAGGTCTCGTTCCTTTTCTCCAACGAATCAACGCTCCAGTGCTTTTAGCCAACGTCGATGCCATAGATGAACCAACGATGCAGGTATATTATTAGAAAAATTTAAAACGAGTGAAAACTTATTTTTACATTATTTAACGTTTATTCAATTCAGGGTCTTTACAAAAATAGTACCATTATCGTGAGAGGCAATCAAAGGATTGGCGTGATCGGGGTTGTCACCGCAACGACAACTGTAAATTATTTATTTATTTTCTGAATTTAATAGAGATAATTTATAAAAAAAATATTTTGTGTCATTCTGTAGAAAATATCGAAACCTGGAAAATTGAACTTTATAGACGAAATCGAAAGTATAAATGCAGAAGCCAAGCGATTGAAAGCCAAAGGAGTAAACATAATAATTGTTTTGGGCCACGTGGGACTTGACGTAGACCGAAGAATTGCAGCAAATTGTCCTGAAGTCGACGTGATCGTTGGTGGACATAGCCACACGTTATTGTATTCCGGTAAATTGAAATTTCTAAAAGTTTCTTAAAAAATTATGAATATAGAATTTTATGGAATGTTTTAAGGCAAGCCACCATCCATTGACACTGCTAAGGATAAATATCCTGCGGTTGTGAAACAAAATGCTACAAACAGGACTGTACTAATCGTACAAGCGGGTTCTTATTCCAAGTAAATATATTATTTTCTTTATTCCCATTAAAATTATTCACAAATAATATTTGAATTGTAATTTTCAGATATTTGGGTAATTTGACGGTCTGGTTCGATGAACAAGGGGAAGTAGCTGGTTGGGATGGAAATCCGATTTTCTTAGCCCATTCTATTAAAGAAGGTAAATAATAAAGGTTTTTTTTTATCATACATGAATATAAATTACTATCAAAATATTAAACTGTAAATAATCTCTGTACTATCAAAGTCAAATTTTGCATGACAGTTAATTAACAGTGTTATTTATAAAACTCGCACTAAAGAATTTTACATTCAAATGCAGATCCTGAAATGATAGAAGAACTAAAACTCTGGGCAGAAATGATAGATACGATTACCCAGAGGGTAGTCGGGGAAACGCGAAGTTTTCTAAATGGTTCATGCTACTCTGGCGAATGTAATATGGCCAATCTAATTACCGATGCAATGGTTCACGCAGTAAGTAATTGCAATGTTTATTACGTGTACCATATATCTTTCATCAAATAATGAATCCACTTCGATAAAATTTCCGTTCGACAGTATCAAAGCAAAGCGGATAGTTCGGAATCATGGACGTATGCAGCGATTGCTTGTGTGAATTCCGGAGGCATAAGAACTCACATTCCACCTGGTAATATAACCTTCGGTGATCTTGCAACGGTTTTACCTTTTGAGCATACCTGCGACGTCGTTGAGCTCAAAGGAAATGATCTCTACAATGTAAGAATCTTCGTCACTTTTTTACAATATTATTCTATTTGTAAGCTAATCAATGGCCAGTAACCATAATATCTTCTGATTGGTGGTTTTTATGACCATCCTTTAAATTTTTAATACGATGCAAGTTCTCAACAGGCCTGAAAATTAAAATTCTCGTTATGTTAAACAAAAAATTAGTATGCGTGTTTTTGAAAATACCTTATTTTAAACTTGTGCAATTTCAGGCTCTCGAAGAAACAGTATCTCGAAATCTATTGTTTTTGCATTGGTCCGGCATCAAAGTCGTTTACAACATGAGTATGCCAGCTTGGTCTCGCATCCAAAGTTTGAGCGTCAGGTTTAGTGTCATTTGTCTAAATATCACAAAAGTGTCAAAGTAATTTTTGCAAATTTTTTAAAATCTCTTTTATTAGATGTCAGGATTGTAAGGTACCGATGTACGAGCCTTTAAACCGTGATAAGTGGTATCGAGTTGTGACGATATCATACGTAGCCAATGGAGGTTCTGGTCTGAGGGTTGTAGCTGATAACCAGCGTAATCGGCAGCAGGGTCCTCCTGATACCAGCACTCTTGAAGAATACATCAAGTCTATTTCGCCGTTCACCTACGAACGTGATAAGAGAATTCAACTTGATTCTTAATTAATTTATCTTTTGTTTGATTAGTATGCACAGCATTATTCGTTACAAACTTTTTATTATATTTCCAAATGCAAAATTTTAATAATTTATCTTTTTTTAAAGATTTTCTAGAACTTATTCTCTATTTATAGAAAACAACTATCATAAAAAAATTATAATATTTCTGTGTTTGAAGTATAGCACCCTCCACAGTATAAATATAACTTGAATAGCGATCGATCAGCTGAGGGCTCGAAAAGACGTTTCGTTAACGGATTTGTTAACCTCATCAGTCTTAATTATTAAACAAATGATATAAAACAAATATTAAAATAAATTGATACAAATTCAATAGTAGTTAAATAATTAATGATTCTTTTCCTACTGCTTTCACAATAGCAATCAGAGCATGCCGTAGTTATCTGAAATTTAAATACATAGATAACAGTGACAACAGAACATTTATGCTAATTATAGCTTCTCAGCAAACAACTCGAGCATATATAAAACTCCGACTAACTAAAAGATTTTTTTCTATTGATCTAATCATTCAATCGACTAAATTAAAGAATGCGTTCTGTGTAGAATGTAAGATTGTAAGAACCGATTTATGACGATTCTCTAGAAACCAATACATTCGTTTTTACATACACTAAATTCATGCGCGAAAAGTGAATTTTTTTGTCGAAATTATGCTGGTTTTTTTTGTTGAATTTTTAAGATAGGAAATTATAAATAAATATTTGTTTCTATGGCAATCTTTGTATTATATTTATACATAAATTCATTTTATTGAAGTTACATTTTTAACTCTTTTCGTTAAAAAAATTATAATATCAATATTAATTTGGAAATTCTTATTATTTTTTTTAATAATCTGTGTTTAGTGCATAATAATTTTTTTATATCAGATATAAATTCTTAATATTGAATTTAGCCAATTCTAATCATGAATAAAAACAAAAGAAAAACCTATCAATTTACAAAACTGAAGCACCTCGACATTCAAGTTTGGTAGTTAAAACACTTGACATTCATCTGGTAAATCGTAAATTACATTCTTCTATTCACTCCTCGTCCGTTAAATTCAAAAGATCCGCAACACTAAGGTAGGATAAAATACGATCCACGCATATATCCGGCAAAACAACTTTGGTCAGCTCAATCCAGCCGTGCATAGCTGGTCCCAACAATGGTTTTCTCGTCGAAGCTTCATGGTAAGCAGCCAATATCAAATCTGAATAATTCGGAAATTTCGTATCCAACGGAGATTCGATAAGCTTCTTTAACTTTTCACTATTGATGTAAATACATCGTCGGTTAGAATCCATCTGAAGAAAATTAAGAACCGTCATCCGATCATCTACGAAGAAATTCTTCAACCTCTCGATTTCTTCGCGACAGGCGTTGTAGCACCATTGAAAATTCTTCCGCTCGACCAGCGTTTTATACTGCGTGGAACACGGCAATTCAGCGACCGACAATTTGATCCAGTGCGTCGGTAAAATAAAATCCAGTAAACGTATCGCTCGTGTGGGATTCTCGTCCAGCAGCGGAGCGAGAGATTGAATAGGAAAGAAGTCGTCAAAGTTCGCGCCGTACTTGAGTAATTCTTCGACTTCTTGCAGATATTTCCTCGATATAGCCGAGTACAAAGGCGTGAGTTTGCGTTTGTCTCGCACATCCGCACGAGCACCCGAACACAAGAGTGTTCTCGTCAATCTTCCGTTTTTTTCGAGTGTCATGTGCAGCGGTGTTCTGCCGCACGTATCTCTCAAATTGACATTCGCTCCGTTTTCTATCAGCAACTCGGCTACTTTTGGTGGTTGATCGCTGTCCGCTGCAACGTGCAGTGGTGTCCACATCAAATAGTCTTTTCTGAAGTTCACATCGACGCCGTGTTTCATCAGTTTATTCATCACTGCAATTTTTCCATTGGCAGCGGCTGCGTGCAGTGGCGTTTGTTTCATTTGGTCTATAGCGTTCACGTCGCATCCTTGGTTCACTAGAATATCAAATATTTCTTCGTATTCTACGTCGCTTCGGTGTCTTATTTTATCAGGCTCTACGTCTTGGCTGAGAAGGTGTAATAGATTTTTACGGTCAAACGTCAGCACGTCAAATCCTACCTTGTTTTCGCTCAATAATTTGAGGATGTCCAAACGTTTTTCCAACACTGCTAATTGAACAGTTGTATTTTCGGATATCGGCTCGTTTTGAAATCTGATGGTTTTGGAGACCAAAGTTTTTATTAAATCTTCAAAAAAATTAACTTCATTCGTGTCCAAAATGTCGTTTTTATCAAGGTTTTTAATTAAATAATGCAAAAATTTCGTTAGATGTTTATCGTCATTTTCAACGGCATTATCAACCAGAAGTTTCACTAAGTTGACATCGTATAGTTCAAAGGCAACTTGAAGAACCGTTTTCCCTTCTTGATTGTCGGCAACTTCAAGAGATACACCCTTGTGAAATAAAGTTTTGATAATGCTGGACAAATAACGACCTCCGTAAGATTTAGTTGATGGATATAGATTAAAGTCGACATAGTTTATATCGATGAACATTTGAAGAAAAGTTCGTCCACGTTGGTCAACAAAGTTTATGTCGTTTGTGCTTGTCAGTAAAGTAGGTAAGATGTGTTGTAAATTGTATTTCAAGGCCATATGCAATGCACTCATCCCCTGATCATTTCTGCGATCAAAGTCGAAGCCTTTAGTCAGTAGGAAATCAATGAAATATATACTTCTTTTCTCCAGCCATTCTCGTTTTTTGGCTGACACTTTCGAAGGTTTTTGTCCGAACGCTTTACGTTCATCCTCTATCAAAGCATGGACTATGTAATAACCACGTTTATCGATCACATTGATATTGGCATTGTGTTCTAGAAGGTAGTTTACGATTTCTATCGATCGAAGTAAAATAGCCTTTTGCAAAACGGTTTGGTCAAGCTTATTTTTAACATCTATATTCATACCGCGATCAAGGAGTATCGTTAAGATTTCAATGATTTTCTCGCATGTGGATTTTCCTTCTTTTGCATTACTCACGGCTAAGTGCAAATATGTATTTCCATTGCTTCCACGTTCGTTCAAATCCACGTCGTGCTGCTCTAGTATTTCTAATACTATGTCTTTTTTTGATTTTTTTATGGCAGCAAGGAATTTTGCTGATATAGAATTTGAGTTTGCCTTTTCACTCATTGTTGATTGTAATTGTCAGTGATGAACGAAGCCTATAAAAAAGAAAAAAAATGTAACTGCTTACTTATGCGTAATTATGAAAAATTTTAATCAAATACAAGTAATAAAGTAGCTTAGATGTTCCGTGTACATGAAAAGGAGAGACGCGAGCGTAATAGTGGAGACTGCGAAAGGCATAAGCGAGGATTGATGGAGAAAGAGAGAGAGAGAGATCGAAATAAAAAGAGAGGGAAAGAGAGGGAGAAGAAGAAAGAGAGAGAGACAGAGACAGACAGACAGGCAGATGAACTCACTCTCATCCCTTGGTGTGCAAAAGTATATTTAAATATTGCAAGGGTTAAAATCAATAAACAAAATGTTTATCGTACGATAGTAAATACTATATAAAACAAAATTTACTATAAATTTTCTATCCCGATTAAATTTATATATAGTCACGCACTCATTTTGTCCGAATGCTCGGTCAAAAGAATTTAGCTCGCCATTTTTTCTGAAACACAGTAAATCTAACTTTCTCCCTTGATTTTTCGTTCGCGTACAAAAAAATATCACACGAATGTATTAATGCGAAAACTATATATTTTTTTCTTAATAACACGATTGATGTTCAAGTTTTTTAAGCGCGATAATTACGACAATTACCTCCGATTCTTCATTTATTTTAAAGAAAGGCAACTATTTAATTGCTAGTCATTAAATTTTCTTGCGAATTCTGGTAAAGAAAGTGCATTTATTTGACAGTAAAAAATTTCGCAACATAATTTCAGAAATTGAAGATGTATATTTTTTAAATTGTGGTTTTAAGCGATCTGAAGAGGGCTAATTTGTTAAAATATATTTTATAAAAGGTCTATATAACCACGATTACCGCGTGAATGCACATGAAAATACTTAATTTAGAGATAAGTATGTATTACTCACAATATAATGCAGAACATTTATCAACTAGACGCAGGCAGACGGTTTTCACTTAGAAATAAAATCGTTCTGATAGGCAATCGGTTGCTCCAATAATGAGTAATTAATTTAGATTTTGACAACAGAGCACGTGGTTATGATGCACACTAGACTGCATTGCAGATGGACACGCGATCGAGAGCGCACTCTGTTGCATCAGGGAAAAAAAAAACTATAGTCCTTGCCATGGAGACTACTATAGTCTAGAAAATGCGAGCTCGAGAAAATAACTCCCCCTTTCTCACTCTCTCTCTCTCTCTCTCTCTCTCTCTCTCTCTCTCTCTCTCTCTCTCTCTCTCTCTACCTCTCTCTCTCTACCTCTATCTCGACTAGTAATAATTTTGTTACTCATACTCGAAATTAAATTTGCAGTCTTTTGATTAAAATTCGTATACATGGGTCTACTGTAAACATAAAATAAGCATTAATTCATGCCTGCATATAGTTATAAACATTCAAAGCGCAATAGTGTAACAGACGATAATTCGTTTGAAAAATAAATTTTTTAATTAATCGTTTGCTTAAATTGTTTAATGGTACAAAAAGAACATTGCGGTTTTTATTCGATTTCTAATTATAATACATTGGCAATGAAATTCTAACGCTTTAATATCTGAAACGACATTTACTCAAAATGACTGCTGCCGATCCCTTACTGCACAAAAATCGAAACCGCTGGTGCGCATTATTATGCGTGGACAATGAAAAACTGAAAGATTTTGTGGAAGATGCAGATAACGAAAAGACCTTTCGCAATTATTACGTTTTGATTGTGGGTCGTTATAACGAGACTGTTACGAGAAAATGTTTATTGGAATCGGCTACTGATACTTTTAACAAATTTGTTAAAATCAATTGGCCAAGCGAATGCATGGATTAAGTATTCGCGGATCTAGGAAATATGGATATTGTAAATTTTATCGAGGCAAATGAAAATGTAACTGTCAGTGACTCACCCTCTCACTCAGCAAGTTCGTCGTAGAAAGTCATAATTTCACCCTACAATTTCTTTATTACAATATTATAACAGATATTATTTATCGATCGATACAAATATAAATTTTCAAATTGCATTTTTCATTTTGAACGTTGACAGTGCTCTAAAATATAAACGAAAACAGGTTCATCTACAGTATTATATATGTATATAACAATTTTTGTACCGTGATATTTTAATATTATTAGAAAAAATTTAGAAATTAGAAAATATTAAATATTTTAGATGAAAATGCAAGTCTGAAAAATCGACTATTTCTTATGATAAAATATTTTACATATTTGACTTTTCAAATGAAGACTTCCTTCAAACTGGTAATATGTATACATTTTATGTAGCTTATGACACGATAAGGAATTAAATACATAAGTAAACATATGATGGCTAAAGATAGCACATAATAATTAAAAATAGTAAATTGTTATAAATTGAACATAAATAAAGGATTGCATAAGAAAAAATGCGTAAAATAAATGCCTAACGAATTTGGTCACCAACCTACAAAAGCTGAATAAATAAATAAAAAATCCGTAGGTAGTGGAAAAGGGTGTTTACCCCGCGGCTTTGCCGATGGCCTTTGGTATAGTTGAAGCAGCGAATTCCTTATAGTTAATATTATAAGTCGAGATGACTTCGTTTCTCGACAACTAAGTGGAAGTCGAGGATTTTTAGTTCTTTTTTCAAATCCTTTATTATGCTGCATGTAATAATTAATTACGGTTGTTGCGATAGTAATTAGTCTTTTAAAATTTCACATTAGGCATTTGATTTCGCAGCGAGAAAAATATAGCTGCGAATATGTTTTATCGGTACAGAAAAACTGATTACATATTTCTTTTTCAAATTAAACTGCAAATTACAGAGATTAAAATTGCTATACGCTAGCAAATGTCCATCAAAATGGAGCAATATATTAATATTTAATTGCGTCATTATTTAACAGCTCAACATAAGAAAAAAAAAGCCTTCGATAAAAAAAGTACGTGCGCACTGAGGCATCGACTAAATGAGTTTGGATTCAATTAATTTTTTTCTTCGTGCGTCATCTATTTATGCACGTTCATGGAAATTTGCTTCCGTGTGTATTTTCTAACCGATTGACGAAAACGTTGAATCGTTATGGGAGAACCCGTAGTAAAACTGCAAAATGGGTCTGTAAGTGGTTCTTTAGAGACTCACGAAGAAGACTTCACTTATTATGCCTTCAAGGGTATACCATTTGCGGAGCCACCGATTGGCAAACTCAGATTTAAGGTCAGTTATTTTATTTTCAATAGTTTTGTTATGAATATAT
>JAWWMK010000021.1:1973343-1993910 GCA_035047105.1 Galeopsomyia nigrocyanea | reverse complement strand
AGCCAAAGTTAGTTAATCAAATTAAATAAAAGGGGCCGGGGAGTGGGTGGGGGCCGGTAATAGGTACACCCACCCTAGGATTGTTTGTGAAAATTTTAAGCAAAAGTATGTTACGTTTAAAACTTTTTATTTTTGAATTTTAAATAAAAAAACGTGTATGTGTCTATAGATACAAATGATGTCTTAAAAAAATATGTTACATTTTAATGTACAACAATGTTCTTGTAACAAAGTTTTACCGGAAGAAAGAGTCAGTAAAACTTAACAGTCGCTTCAATAGTCTTTTACACATCAACTCATTCATGATATCCTACTTTTACATTATTTTACTCATGTATCAGTAGAGTTTTGAATGAGTGGTATTATAACAATACTATTTTTTGCTTCAGGAATACGCCACCATCTTCCTAGTCTATGCTCCTGTCCAACACCGGCAATCAGGTAGTTTCCGTCAGGAGTAAAAGTAAGAGAGTTTATGAAACCAGTTATTTTTATTTCAAATAATGGATGGATACTTCTAAACGATTCTCCACATTTCCATAGCCTAATGATACCGTTTCGAGAACCTGAAACAGACGCTAATTTGTTGATTTGCAACTGTTCCGTATTCAACACCAATATTAAATTTAAAAAAAATTAGAACATTATAAATTAAGTACTTTTTTAAAATTATGCACATGTTTCTTTAAATGCCAATAGTATCAACGAAGATAAACGCTTATGCTCATTAGTGCTACACTCAAGTGCGATCTTTTTAAAAGTACGATATTTATCTATTTTCGAACTGAGAGTGGCCGACCGTTTTCGTTTGAGTTTAAATGTGACACAGACGACATACTTCGTTGCATTCAAAGAAACGCACGTTCTATAAATATTCTCAAGCTGATATATATAAAATTTAAATCTTTAAATTCTAGTAAACTATTCGAAGTTTTAAAATATGCAGGGAAAACAAACCTGAGGCTACCAAGTCTGTATTCAGTAATGCAGTAACACTGGATATCCACATTGGTAGACCATTTTCTTCATCTTTTCCATGAGCTTCAGGTACGCAACACAACGGTTTCTTCTTCAAAGAACCCCATATACATAATTGCCCATCATCTCCGCCGCTAATAAAATTCTCGTCGTTTATCAATTTGACAATATCTATACTACCGCCATGACCATTGAAAATCAATTGCGATTCTTCAGCAATCTTCCATATTCTTACTGTTCCATCAAACCCACCACTAGTTATAGCTCGTTCTTTTGATAGTGCATCAATTGACGTTATTCCGCTCTGATGTCCAAAAAGAGATTCTACGTATGCCATGTCATCCAAATCCCATACTTTTACACATCGATCCATTGATGCAGAATACAAAGTATGAGTATCTTTTCGAAATACTAATGCAGAAACAATATCTCTATGGCCTTGTAAATCTTTTACATGACTAAGGTCTGATGCTGAAAAGACACTTATATTTTTTGAGCCATCTGATCCTGCAGCCTAGAAAAAATTTTGGTTTTAATTTATTTAAAAAAATGTATTATTAGAAAACAATTGAAAATTTGATTTGAATTTCAATCGTACCAAAAATTTACTATCTGTACTGACAGCAATACATTTAATCGATTTTAATCCTTGCTGATTTTTTTTACTTTTGCCCTTCAATGATTTTACTCTTTGCCGGTTGGACAGTGACCCTGTAAAAATAATTTCTATATGAACAATTCATGTTCAAGTGAAATAAACAAAATATCCAAGTTTCTTATGCACTCACATTTTACTATACTACCATCTTTAGAACCAGAAAACAAAAATTGGCCATCACTTGATAGGCAAATACATGAAATAGAATCTTTGTGATCTTTGCCTCTCAAAATAAAAGGCTCTTCGTGGCCTTGATACTTATCAGCTACTAACTTTCTTAACCTACCCTTTGTTTCCAAGTAATCTTCTGTTAATCTTTTGGCAATAGCACCTTCTTCAAATTCTTTTCTATCTCGCGCTGCAACAAATAATTGTATTTGTAACATTCAATAATAGAAATAAACCAAAAATTCAAACATTTACATACCTTCTTCTTCTATCTCTGCTAAATATTTTTTAGCCAATCTAATCTTCTTCTCTTGTGCAGTTTCTTCTTCTTCTGAATCACTAGCAGACTCGTAATCATTCCTTTACATGAAAAAGTATTTTATGTAGTTTGTATTGGTTGCAAGAAATCAAAAGTTATCAAAGAAAATAAATTAGATTACCCTTTTTGTTCTTCTGCCAATTCTTCATCCGTACTGGCAATACTTTCATTGTCATCAACATGTTTTTTAGTTTTCCTTTTTGTTTTTTTACTTTTGGAATCTTTTGTGAAACCATTTATCTGTTATAAATAAAAAAATTATATTACAAACTTATTTTCTTTAATATTATCAACTTACTTTATCAAACTTATTATATACAAATATAATAAATTTCTACATGTTTCTAAACATTTTTGAGAGGATAACAAAACTTTCTAACCTAGAATTTTAAGAAATATTGCAAAGTTGAACAAATTTAACAATGTACAATAATATTGATTTGCTTACCTTTCGCTTAGAACTACCGGCATCTCGCTGATTTCGAATAAAGAACGACATTTTGACAATTATATTAACTAAATAACAATTTAGTATGTCGTCATATTATCACGACGTCAACCACATGGTTAAACAATGGTTAAATACAGCAGGTGACCATGCGCGTTGCGGTCGCACTGCGCTTGCGTGTTGATTTGCATGAAAATACGCTGAGCGCAGGCGCCTTATTCAACTCATGGTCCTTGGATTTAGAATTTCAAGATCGCGTGTAAATGACTATAGCTATATTTTAGTTTTCAATGCACAACAAGTTTAACCTCAATAGTTTTGTTGAAAAATGTACATATAATGTATCGTTAAATAGATTTTACTTTCTTTCCTTCGTATTTCATTTCACTTTTAAATATACAACCCAGTGACTCTTTTCTCGTTCAAATCGCAATTAGCTGTCATGTCAAAGAAGAGAAAGGTGCTAATGGTTTGCTTTGGTACGTATATTATTAGTGTGAAAAATGAATATGATTGACATAAATAAAATTTATTTGCATATATTTCAGTACTAATCTTACGCTCAATAAATACTAATTGTAAGAAAAAATATTAGTAACGTAACGATATATGAATAAAATAATTATGAGGGCATAGGCTTCTGCAAAAACTCGAAAACCTTGAGTCGCTTGAGCTAATAAGTTTGGTCGATTTGAGCCGAGCTTTTGCAAGAATCTATAATTATAAGTAAATTAATTATCTCATAATAAATTGATGGATTATTTAGTTATAATACGGCGTAAAATATAAAAATTCTTATAGTTTCGGTAACACCTTGTACAACTTTATGATGAGGGTGACACCCAACTCAATTTATTTGAGTTCATCAACATAATTTTATAACGTTTATCTCAACCGAACTCGATTAAATAACCGACCGATTTATTCATAATTTGAATTGAATAGTTTAAAATTATTACGCTGACAATAAAAAAGAAGAACCATTTTGAACCCGGAAACTCGATACATGTAACACGAATTTGCGCATCCGTATAGCTCCATTTTTTGATCGAATCAGAAAAAAACATAGGTTTTTCTTATACATTTCTAGATGTTTTTTGCAATTGAAAAAAATCTAATAAGCGATGAAGCTGATACCGAATTCAAATTTTGTTTTTTAAAAATATTATGAATCAAAAAGTCGTCTAAAATGTCAAAATGTACATTTTGCGGCAAAACAGCTAGGAATAATATGTGTCGAGTTTCTGAAACAGAGTTTATTTTATGTGCCGGTTGATTTAAAAACGTTGAATTTTCACTTCAGGAAACACATGCAGATCGCCTATTGCAGAAGCTGTTTTTCGTAAATATATCAAAGAAAATAATTTGGGACAATTTTGGGAAGTCGACAGTGCCGCATTATTTGGATATCATGAAGGAAAAACTATAAATTCCAAGTCTATAGAGGTCCTTGAAAGAAACGGAATTATTGATTACAACCACGTTGCTCGCACTGTATGTATGTAACTTCTATGTTTCCTTATCAGGATTTATGCAAACGATAAAAAATTTCCTCGGAAATTTCAGTTTCAGTTTTGTTTCGTCAAATTATTTGAATTTTTTTATTTTCTTACAAAATATGTAGAATTACTTTAACGTTATTTAAACAAGTAGCATTTTTTATTACGCTGTTCTTATAACGCAGATAAAAAAAGAAGATTTTTATATTTTCGATTGGATTCTTGGCATGGATTATTATAATCTCAATTTACTAAGTCGTATGCAACCGGAAAACACCTCAGCTGAAATCGATCTTTTAGGACATTATGATCCGGAGGGACAAGTTGAAATTGAAGATCCGTACTGCGTGCGTATTACTTCAATTAAATTGTTCATTTACTTTCTTTAATAGCATACAGTTAGGTTTCATAAAATGTTTCTTTTTCAGGACCAACAGATCCATAGATTCGAAACAATTTATAATCAATGCTTAAGATGCGTGCCATCGTTTATTGAAAAATGTAAATAAAGTAAAGAAATTCTTGTGTCTAATATGGCAATTTGCTAATCATTTTTTCATGTAAGTATATGCGACGAATATAGAGCCTAGTGTCCATATTCATTGATTTATGTGAGTTTCACGTAATATTTGAGGAAAAAGATAAGCAGTAGCAGTGACGTATTTTGTTTACAGCACAATTTTGAAATGACGCAAATAAGAACAGATAAAATAATGTTCTCAAAATTTCATTTAGCAAATTATGAAAACTTTTTTTTGGTGTAAAGAAGAAATAAATCATTCGAGACTGTTGACACATTGACATCTATGCAACCAACACATTGGGGATAGTCTCATTCGAAAGGGTATGCTTGTGATGATTTACTGACTATGGATGAGCCAGTACTTGCAAAAAAAAGCCAAATCAGCGCCTGATAATTGACACAGGCTAATTAAAAATATTGTAGTTTGTTGTTGAAAAATATTACGTTCCAATAAAATGCAAATATGTAGTATACCGTTTATACTAACTAGTCAGCACAAAATTTTAGTCAGTACTGGACTAGTACTTAAGGAAAATGAATATTACAATTTAGAACAACTAATTGGATCCAAAAGGTGGAATTTTATTTATTGATCAGTTACTTCGAGTGAATAGTTATGCAGTAATTCCTTCAGAACTAGTCCAATACATTAAATTCTATAGATCCGCATTGATTTTTGGAATCGGAATACCCGATTTGATAGGGATAGAAGGGTATATGTTTGCATGATTGGTCTTATTACATAACAGTTAAAAATGTATTCAAATTACTACCTAGTGAAATTAGATGACTGGACAAAGAATAAATCAAACATTTTTTTGCAAAAGAAAGATTTCAAATAAAACCGACAAAATAAATCAAAATCCGCCTCAATTACTATTTTCATTCGATTGAACCCAATAACGCGACTTCCGAAAATTGTATTACATTTTTATTTCTTTAGAGTTTCGCATTGAACATTTGCTATAATAATTAGAATAAGAACATGGTTATCGAAATTATGACGATTAATTTCTAGATTATTTTTTAAACCAATATTCATTCACAAATGAGACATTGCCGTAAAGTTCATCTTACGAAAATATCATTTCTTTATATATAAATGTCGAAAACTTATATTAATTACAGCATCATTTTTTCCTCAAAATTGCATTGTAAGATATCCTCACTTTCCTATACCGAAAAAAGGAGTTTGCATCAAAATGTTCTCATGCAGTATGGAAATCAAATTGATCGAGGTACACTGATTTTGAAAGGCAAGGTACGCAGCTTTAAAATGAGACCAGGTATATTGGAATTTCGCTAATTGACAGAATTTATGTCTGTTTGTGCTTTAATCTTATAAGCATTTTTTACCTTACTTTTTCCTCAAATGAGTTTCAGTGCGTATCTTTATTCTTAAAAATTTACTGCTTACGTCGTGCATTTTATTTTACTTATTTAAAAGTTGCAATTATAAAAATTGGATGTTGATTGTTTTAAACTATATTATGCATATGTGAATGATAAAGTATGGTCACAGTAGTAGAGTGATAAGTTAATACGGTAGATAAACTTAGTAATTAAAAGAGGGTAAGAACGTAGCAAGGTCTAAAAATTTTAGTATATAATCATTTAACAAAGTGACTTTGCCTTACTAGTATTATTAAAGTCGACAAAAAGAAAAAGAAAAAAGCAAACAAACATGTTGAAGGCAATTTCCATATTAATTCTGTTGATTTCTGTGACTGGCGGCGTTTCAGCTCAAGGCCTTCTTGGTAGTAACGACATTTTTTTCTAAGGTCCCTGCACGGGTATATATAGCATATATTTATATATAAGTATAGTAAATGAGGGAATTTTTCATCGTTGTTTCGCCTCGAGTAAGTATGATAGTGCAGAAAAAAAATACCACTGGATAAATTAAGTGTATAAAAGTTTTCTGAATCAATTTCGGCTTGTCGGGATAAGCCGTTTTTGCAAAAAAAAAATTTTGAAACCTGGGTCTCGGATCGCAACATTTAGCTGTCATTGTTCAAATGTTTAGCCTCGTAAACATTGTAAACAAAACCTACAAAGTATGCGTATGTTAGCACGTCTGAAATAGGTAGAAAAATTTTTATATAACAGTTTTATGAATAAAATAGGAAAGTTGCTTCGTACGTAAATATGAAATAATGCATTGGCGAAAATTACTTTATTTTGTACTTCTTTTTACATGAACGTCCGCGACGACCAGCATAAGTTCAAACAAACTTATCCGTATTCCTACCCCTAGGCCCTACGTTTCGACATCAGGCTTCCATTTATTTTTTAAATTTTCAATGCAATAAAGTAGTCGAACAAAAATTATATACAATTATAAACAATTACAATCACAATTAATCGTATACAATAAAATAGCAAATTAGATGGATGAGTTACATCATACATAATAAATTAGGTTATTATATAACATTAGAGGGTCTGTTCGATAGACAGTTGAAAACGAATGACAGCTAAATGTTGTGATCCGAGACCCAATTTTCAAAATTTTTTTTTGTAAAAACGGCTGATTCTGACGAGCCGAAATTGATTCAGAAAAATTTTATAAACTTGATTTATCTAGTGGTATTTTTTTCTGTGCTGTCATACTTACTCGAGGCGAAACAACGACGATAAATTCCCCCATTTACGATATATTACATATGTGCTATATATACCCGTAGAGGGATATTAAAAATAAAATACAGTTATTGAAACAATGTAGAATTCGTCTGACGGCGATTTCGTAACGTGACAGCTCAGCATAAACAACATATTTTTTTAACAACTGTATTTTATTTTTGCATTTTTATTTGCTCGAAACGCGGGACTATGAATTGACTTTTTACGATGACATTCATCACGCCATTAAATGGTATGTTTACGACAAAATTAATGTTACCATAATATTATTGATTATCACAGGTTCAGGCAACGTATCAATATCACCATTCGACCCTATTGGTTTTACAAATTTCATATTGTATATGATCTCGTTACCATTCCGTATATTAGGAATGATATTCGGTTTGCCTTTTGGAGGCTCTGGAGGATCTGAAGTAAGCGATAGCAGCAATAGTGGCGGCATTTTCGCCCCATTCTTAGCACTGCCCCGAGGGATAGCAAGATTCATCGAAGAAATTTTCCACTTTGTACGTGTTCTTCTTGACAGCATATTTGGAAATCTAGAAAGTGGTGCAGGTTTAATAGCCGGTGATGGTCCCAAAAGCCAAAATTTCCGTATGAACAGAAACCGCGCCGCTACTAACTCATAAGTTAGTTGATCACAGCAGCGGGGCAAAAAGGGGCATTTGCTATTGTTTGACATTTCCATTTACAAGATATATGTATTGTCACATAAGTTTATTGCTTGTTATTTTCGATAGTGTATAATTGTAAGTCAGAAATATACCGTATTTTCAAATTGTACGTTACGTAATAACGCCGAGGGTTGGGAATCAATGGTGTACTTTAATAAAACTTTCATTTATAAGTAGAAAGTTTTAATAAAATATGTGATATAAAATTCTAAGGAAATAATTTTTTCAAGGTATTATATTCACAAAAACAAAATTTTTGTAGCTCCAATCTTTGAATACAACTGTAGAATGTCTAACTTATTGAAAATTCTTTTTAAAAAAATTAAACAGAAAAAGGTTGGTATTGGCTCTTTAAAAAATGACTTATTCCATCATTCCATCAGAAATAACAAATTTTTTAACTTGGAATGTAGTAGATGCATTTCCAAGTGTTTCGAATTATAGATCAATATACATATTTGACAAATATACAAGCTTCCACTGCAAAATGATTACATAGTATTATTTGACAGTCAGAAATTAAGTTACAAAATTTATCGTATACATAATATATTATGACATCATATTGGAAAACGAAATAAACAAAATAAATTGAACGGTTTCATCGAGACGAGCAGTCATTTGATGCTCGTAGGCTTAAATTAAACTTTATCTACACGTAAATCACCTTTTTGGATTGTTAATTTTCGGTGCAATTTCTGAAAATTGCGGCCCGAAAATTTGCAAGCAAGTAAAGTATCAAATTCTTTTTTTATTAAAGTATCATGTTTTCAATAACGATTGAGCGAACGTGTTTCATTTTTCTAAAAAAAATTTAACTAACAGCAATTTTAACTATTTGAAAAACAAAAAACGCGTTCCATAAAAAGCAATAGTAAAACAACCACTTAAAAGAATTCAAAAGTTCCCATAAAACAGAACCCACCCAAGTTGGATGGATTATTAATTATAATTTCATATTAAATTTTATATATCGGTCCGCATTGATTTTTGGAATGAAATACCCGATTTGATAGGGAGAGAAGGGTATGTTTACATGATTCGTCTTATTTCACTTAAAAATATGTTCAAATTGGTACCTAGTGAAATTGGATTACGGGATAAAAATTATATCAAACATTTTTTGCAAAAGAAAGATTGAAAATAAAACCAGACAAAATAAATCAAATGCCGCCCAAATTACTATTTTCTTTCGACTGAAGCCAATAACGCGGCTTCCGAAAATTGTATTACATTTTTATTTCTTTACAGTTTCGCATTTGTTTTATACAAATAGAGGAACTAGTGCATAAGTGAACTTGAACATTTGCTACAATAATTAGAATAAGAACATAGTTATCGAAATTATGACTATTAATTTCTAGATTATTTTTTAAACCAATATTCATTCACAAATGAGACATTGCCATATAGTTCATCTTACGAAAATATAATTTCTTTATATATAAATGTCGAAAACTTATATTAATTACAGCATCATTTTTTCCTCAAAATTGCGTTATAAGATATCCTCACTTTCCTACACCGAAAAAAGGACTTTGCATCATAATGTTCTTATGCAGTATGGATATCGAATTGATCGAGCGTGCACTGATTTTGAAGGGCAAGGTACGCAGGTTTAAAATGAGACCAGGTATATTGAAATTTCGCTAATTGCCAGAAGTCTGTTTGTGCTTTAATTTTAGGCAGGATTTTATAAGCATTCTTCACCTTACTTTTTCCTTAGATGAGTTTCAGTGCGTATCTTTATTCCTAACAATTTACTGCTTGCATCGCGCATTGTTTTTACTTATTTAAAAGCTGCAATTATAAAAATTGGATGTCGATTGTTTTGAACTATGCTATGTATGATAAAATATGGTCACAGTAATAGAGATAAGTTAATACGGTAGATAAACTTAGTAATTAAAAGAGGGTAAAAACGTAGCAAGGTCTAAAAATTCGAGTATAAAATTATTTAACAAAGTGACTGTGCCTTACTAGTATTATTAAAATCGACAAAAAGAAAAAGAAAAAAGCAAACAAACATGTTAAAGGCCATTCCCATATTAATTCTGTTGATTTCTGTGACTGGCGGCGTTTCAGCTCGAGGCCTTCTTGGTACGATATTGCTTTCTAATGTTACATTAGTTTCAAAACTATTTATTAAAAATAAAATATAGTTACTGAAATAATGTAGAACTCGTCTGAGTGCGATTTCGTAGAGCGACAGCTTGTAGTGAACAACATATTTTTTGACATATGTTTAAATTGCATTTTTTAATCGAAACGCGATACTACAAATTGACTTTTTACGATTGCATCCAACACAACGTTAAATGGCATGTATACGACAAAATTAATGTTACCATAATTATTACTGATTATTACAGGTTCTGGCAACGTATCAGTATCACCATTAAACCCTATTGGTTTTACAAATTTCATATTGTATATGATCTCGTTACCATTCCGTATATTAGGAATGATATTCGGTTTGCCTTTTGGAAGCTCTGAAGGCAATAGTGGCGGCATTTTTGCCCCATTCTTAGCACTGCCCCAAGGGATAGCAAGATTCATAGAAGAAATTTTCCACTTTGTACGTGTTCTTCTTGATGACATATTTGGCAATCTAGAGGGTGGTGCAGCTTATATAGCCGGTGATGGTCCCAAAAGCGAAAAGTTTCGTATGAACAGAAACCACACCGTTATCAGCAGCGTTATCAGCTCGCAAGTTGGTTGATCTCAGCCGCGGATCAAAGAAAGGGCATTTGGCATTGCCTGACATTTCCATTTATAAGATATATGTATTGTCGCATAAATTTAATGCTTTTTATTCTCAATAGCGCGTTATTGTAAGTCAGAAATATACCGTATTTTCAAATTGTACTTTACGTAATGAGGCTGAGGGTTGGTGATCAATGGTGTACTTCAATGAAACTTTCATTCATAAATAGAAAGTTTTAATAAAATATGTGATGTAAAATTCTAAGGAAATATTTTTTTTCAAGATATTGTATTCACAAAAACGAAATGTTTATGTAGCTCCAGTCTTTAAAAATAACTGTGGAATGCCTAACTTATTGAAATTTCCTTAAAAAAAATTAAGCATGAAAATGTAAATTGACTTTTCCATCATTCAGTCATGAATAAACGATTTTTTAATATGGACCCTGTTAAAAAAATCCATATGGAAAATGATGTGGAAAATCCACATGGAATTTGCACATCATTTTCCATATGGATTTTTTCAATAGGGGAATGTAGCAGATGAATTTTCAAGTGTGTCGAATTACAGAGCTTTCAATATACATATTTGACAATTATACAAGCATCCACTGCAAAGTGATTACATATTATGTCAGAAATTAAGTGGCAACTTTGTCATTATATACGTAATATATAATGACAGCATATTGCAAATCGAAATAGACAAAATTAATTGACAAAATTAACTGTTCTATCGAGACGAGCACTCATTCGATGCTCGTAGGCTTAATAATTTCATTAAACTTTATCTAAATATAAATCACCGGTTTGGATTGTTAATTTTCGGTGCAATTTCTGAAAATTGCGGCCCGGAAATTTGCAAGCAAGTAAAGTATCTAATTCTTTTTTTTATTAATGCATCATGTTTTCTGTAACAATTAAGCAATCGTGTTTCATTTTTCTAAAAAAAAAATTATAATTAACAATAATTTTACTTATTTGACAAACAAAAAGCGTGCTTCATAAAAAAACAATGGTAAAACAACCACTTATAAGAATTATTCAAAAGTTCCCACAAAACAAAACCTACCCACGTTGGATGGATTATTAATTAATATAATTTCATATCAAGTCTATTGATGTTTATTGATGGACTGCCTGCAAACTGCAACACTGTCCGTCGAGTGCCGAGGCCGAGCGGCGACTGCGGCGAGCACAGCTCAGTGCGCGCAAAAAAATGGCGTCGAAAAGTCAACGGTGGGTTGTAGACTCCGGAATTTTGCGGAAAAAAAGCGGAGAAGAGGAGCCTCAGGAGCTGCTAGTCTTCGGATACAGCTGCAAATTGTTTCGAGATGACGAGAGAGCCAAGTTGATTGATCAGGGCAAACATTTGATACCTTGGATGGGCGATAACACGCTAAAGATAGACAGGTCCGTTTCCCTAACCTAACAAAACACAAAAACCAATAATCATCTAGTGTACTGTTAATATCAATCTTTATTCCGATCAACGAGGGCTCGCCAATAAAAAAAAACAATAAAATACTATTAGCCATTCGATCGTTTCTTCACTCAGCAACGAGCAGAGGGCCAATCCTCTGCAAGCCCTCGATCAATTCTGTTTGTATGATTAATGCAGGCATCAGAGCAATCTGGATCGACTGTTTAAGGCTTTGTGCAGGTGTACCGTGGCTAATCATGTGTGGCAGTGCTTTTAATATGCACTACACACCAGACAGACACTGAGATCATTAGTGATGGCTTGCTGACAATCAGGGCATCCCCAAAAAGCAGCAAGGTGAGATACAGCGTAGACAGACAGGTGAAAGACCGATGGTCATGATATAAACCATGGCCGATCGGGCTGGTATGTATTAGAGCTTTAGTATCAATTGGTAAAGCCCTTATGATACTACCAGTTAAATTGGCTGCTATCTCCATTAATTTAATCTTCATTAACTATGTTCTTATTTTACCGTTGAAATTGTTATGTTTTGCGCCCAGTTTCTCAAATTTTCAATCATTTCACAACTTCATGGTTCTTAAGATTAAAGTGATGAATATAGCTAATTTTAGCATCAGACAGATGTTTAAACTCAACGCTACTTCTATCTCCTCTTTACAAGTTCATCATTGTTGAATCATTGAACTTTAAGGCTGATAAATATTCCAGTTGTTTAGTAAAAGATCTTAAATTTTATTGCTTTTTTATTCAAACATTTAATCAAAGATGAAACAAATATCAAACAATTTTATGGCAGACTGTACTGCTAAATATTTTTCTATTTTCAGATGCCGAGTGAAAGCAGAGATTTTTAAATTATATCTTTTTCATTATATGGTTTTAATTCAATCGTTTTATGTCTATAGATATGACGGTCGAGGAGCCTTGGGAGATCTTCGGATTTATGAGCCACCACCTGGTGGACATGACATTCGGACTATTCTTACTGAGGAGGAGTACAAAATTGAGCAGGCATGCGATGAGGAGCGGTATCGGTCTCTCTACAACAATGATGTTGAGGAATCAACGTACCATGGTAAACATTTAGCATCCAAATCATACCACAACATAAAAGTATCCAAGTTTAATGGCTTCTTTATTTACGTTATGTTCATTCGCTGTTTCAGAGGAAGAAATCAAAAGGCTACATCAAGCATTGGATGCTGAAAACTCTTATTCTCAAGTAGCATTCAATTATGACGATGAAAAGAAATTTGCAGAAGACTCACAGAGCCCAAAGCAGTCAGAAGGTTCTCTTGAAGAAGATGAAGCATATGTAGCTGACCCTGATTTGGATGTCCCAGCTGATATGAAAGTAGTAAGTAATCATAGCAAACAATAAAATCAATTTATAAAGGATCCACTCACGAATTTTGACTTTGCAGCCTGAAACGCAAAAACACAATGCAATCATTACGAAAACTGCATTGTTTATCAGCCGTCAAGGGGGTCAGATGGAAGTGTTGATTAAAGCAAAGCAAGCAAATAATAAGCAGTTCGAATTTCTGTCTATGGATGGAGAGCTGCATCCCTATTACAAGCACGTTTTAGAAGCTATTAAATCTGGCAAATTTAATCCAGAAAAACAACCTGAAAAGGAAGAACCTGGTACGCATTTAATTATATTTTATAAACGTAATTTATCTGTCTCTCTCTTCACTTATTTATCGAGTGGAAGACCGAATTTGAGAATTGTTGTAACATGATATTGTCCTCATTGAAACGAAGTAACTGAATATAAGCTGGAATTCATTATCAACACCTCCTTTGATTCTACTTATTTTGCAAGTACCGTAAGTACCACCATTATGATAAGTCTATAAAAAAACCCATTTTGAATAAAAATAAGGTGTAAGTATCACAAGTCATTTGAAAGTTATCTAATTTTCGCGATTTTATTGACAGAGCCCGCTGAAGAGTCAGAGGAAGATGACGAACCATACTTACATCCGAGCCTCGCGTCATCTTTCAAAGTTGAATCGGTATGCTTCGTTACAAACACAATTTCAATACGTTTCAAACATAAAACGTTGTCAAACTATTGACTTTACTTATAACTCTATTTTTTTCAGGCGCCAAGTATCCCAACTATCCCAAACATCAATTACAAGCCATCATCGGACTGTGCCTACTCCTTATTAGTTAATAAAATCACCGGGAAACCTCCAGCGTCAAAGTCTCAAAAGCAGCCTGAAGTTATTCCGCCACCTCCACAACCGCCAGTTCCTTTCTTTCCACCAATGCCACCAGTAAGTTTATCAAAACCAAATATCTCAAAACTGTTTTCTTCTGAAAAGCGTACATTTGCAAAATGTTAAACTATTTTACAGGGTTATTCATTTCCGGCATTGCCACAGCAGTACGCCCATGGACCAGTTTTATACGGAGCAAACGGCAGTGCGCTAACAACTACTGCTACACAAGTCACTACAACAGTCTCGGCGCCAACCAGTGACGTCGTTCAAACGCCACAAAAGGAACCTACGCCTCTTGTTCCTTACGGACCTACGCCACCAAAACCTCTCAGCAGACCTTCTTTTATCGTTCCACCAGCAGATGTGCAAATCATTATCGACAAGATGGCAAGTTACGTCGCAAAGAACGGACGCGATTTTGAAGCCATAGTCAAAAGTAAAGGCGACCCAAGATTCAACTTTTTGGAGCTTTCGCATCAATATCATGGATATTATGCGCATAAATTGACCATTTATGAAGGAGGTGTGAATCCGAGAGTCCTAACGGAAGAAGAACTTCTACAAAAGCAAGAGTTGCAAGAGGAAAAACAAAAGAAATTGCAAGAAATGCAGAAAAAGCAGCAGAGGATGGAAGAAGTACAAAAAAGAGTTATGATGATACAGGCTAAAAAGAAGGGAGATGGCAATAGTGGAGAGAGTACAAGACAAAGCCCTAGCAAACAAATCAATCCAGTTTCCTTCTCAATAAAAAAACCAAAAGAAGGTGAAAATAGCGTGATAGAAAAACGGAACGCATTGCCTTTAGAGGAAAGCGATGACGAATCCGGTGAAGATAAAAACGAAAATAATACAAAAGCTAATAATTCGCCACCGCCGGTTATTGAGGAAGTCACCACATATCCGGTCAAAAAAGATAAAACTCCAACACCTCCACGAAAGCCTTTGCTAGAAAAGAAACTAAAAGCTAAACCCCCGGTGGTTCAAGTGGATGTTACTGATTTTGTGGATCTCACCGGTGATATTTTCGAAGACTGTCAGAAAGAGATACGTGAGAGACACGCTGAAGAAAGAATTAGAGAAAAAATGTTAGCTGCTACCAAAGAAAAACTTGCTGCTTCGAGAGAAAAACAGTTGCAGGCAGAGAGACGAAAGAAAGCCGCAATGTTTTTGAGTCAAATCCAAGCGCCAACAATTAAAAAGCCAGAACCACCAGTCGTTATGACTGTACGAGAGGAACCTATAAAACCTTCGTTTCCCTCGCCCACGAGAGAAGATATTGATATAGAAGAAATAAGAATGTGTACAAATTCTTTAATGAGCAGATTAAGAGAAGCAGACTTGGATCGACGATCTAGACAACGATCGCGAAGCCGAAGTAGTAGCGTTAGTTATTCGGAAAAACACAGAAGTCACAAGAAGCATAAAAAGAAGAAGAGTTCTCACAAAAGGTATTAATAAAAGTATTTTTAAACCTTCTCCCCGTTCAGAGTATGATTCATTTTTTCACTAACAATTGTAATAATTACAGCAGTTATCGAGAAAGTGTGAGCAGTTCACGGTCTCACAAATCGAGGAAGAGTAAAAAAACGTCGAGACATCGATCACGTTCGCGAAGTCCTCACAAGCACCGTTCGTCTTCGTCTCGTCATCGAAGAGAAAGTACTTCTAGTGATTCAGATTCAACATCTTCTTAATAACTCTTTCAAATTTTTGAAAAATCGTGTCTATATGTAAATAAGTATGCTGTGCATAATCTAAGTAAACTTTTAGGGGTCTTCCCTACTGCGATATAAATGAAAGAATTTTTAACATTTAATCAGGATGTGTATTGTATTTTGATTGACAAGTGTTTGTCAAATGATCTTCTTTTATACTGTGACATCAAAGTTTTACAAATTTAATTTTGTAAAAAAGAAGTAGGACGCTGAATAAATGAACATAGTTATATAATGAACGTTATTATTACCGGTCCTCTCCAATGAAACCTTGCTATTCAGCTTTATATCAATTATTCAAACCTAATTTTCATTACTTTTGCATAATTGTTAGTATTTATTTTTTATTGATTTTTTCTATCATTTAACAATCGTAATTCGTTCTAAAATTTACTGCTCCTTTTTTATGTTACCGTCTAAATTAATTTTATAGACTTTTACAAAGATCTTGCCGTGCATAATGTACAGTGTCAAAAGGTACTTAAACTCATCAAATCAACATTATAAGTTGGTAAAATGATATGAAAAAAAAAACGCGAATGAGAAATTTATGTATAACATTGTCGATTAATAGATCAAACAGCCAAGAGGAAAAGTTTCAAGAAATTGAATTAAAATAAAATTATCACTTTCTATAAGTAATGAAAAATTCCATGCGCCAAACAATAAATTAGGTAAAATAAATTGAGGCAATGTGTTTGCAATAATTTTGCTTCCTTGTAAAGGAAGCTTTGTTTTCGCTTTTTTTGAAAATTTCGGTTTTTTCGCTATAATTTTTTTGTTTTTGTTATTTTATGCTTCAATCTGGTTTTTATTGTAAGATCTAAATCTCCTGCATGCAATCAATGAATAATTTTTTTATATATCTTTCATTAGAAATCATGGGGAAACGATAAAGTTACTTTTTTATGGTGTCACTGTCTGTGTGTGTGGCCGTGTGTGTGTACTGTCAATCGGTATGACTTCTTTACTCGATGGATTTTGATGAATCTGTTTTTATATGTCTCGAAATTGGTGAACAAAGGTGGGAAAATTGTTTTCAAGCAGATCCATCGACTAGAAAAAATTTTACAGCTGTTTTTCAATAACAATTTTTAAAAAAAGATTGGTTATTATTAAGCGTAAACTGCTGTAACTTTGTATTGACAATGAATTTTTTAACGTATGGCGGCTTGTTTTAGAGCAGCTCAGAAAAGCAGCTTTAAAACGAGGTCGTTGTACAATAAATTCGATAATATTCAGCCTGAGATATTTGAAATCATAGCAACTGTATTTATTTTTAGATGTAAGGTATGTCATTCACTATTATGCGCAAATTGTTATAACTTTGGACCAAGAATAAATTTGGTAACGTATGAGGGCTTTTTATAAAGCTTTTGAAAGCAGCTTTAAAGCGAGTTGTTCCTCAATGAATTCTATAAAATTTAGCTCGACATATCTTTACTTATAGCAATGGTTTTTGTAGGTATGAGATACGTAATTTATTACTATGCATAAATTACTGTAACTTTGGATAGACAAAGAATTTTTTAAATTGTAGGGCTCGTTTTAAAGATTATAAAAGCAGTTTTAAAAAGAGTTATCGCATGATCATTTTCTAGTGGAAAAACTAAAATCAAAGCATATAATAAAAAAATAAAAACTTTGAAAATAACACTAAATAGAATCCACTTCAACTGCGTACCTATAAAGAGAAGGTGTTTTGAATTAAGAAAACACAAAGTAGATATTATCAAGCTTATTAAGAAATAATAATGCTGGCGAAATTGAATGATTTTTATTTGACAAAAAAATTCATCGCTTATTGAAATACGAAAAATACTCTTATCTCCAAGGAAGCATTCCGCCAGAGTAAGAGTAGCTGGCAGCGTTTTTTTACAATAAGCGCGCGATAATACCAAAGCCAGCGGAAAGATGCGGATGACCATGCAAATTTGAATTTACTATGCTTGCTATTCAATATAATTACCGCATTGGGCATGGCGCTATACATAAGTAACAGCTAACACGCCGATTTGTCTGTTTTTATCTTTATTTGCAAAGGAAATCAAATACGAGTAAAAAATAATTCTTATCGCACGTCTGGCAATCGCTACGTCAAACTAAACGATCCGAAGAAGAGCCTCGCAATTTAGCTGCACTTGTAAGGCATAGAAGATGCAGATTTAAAAAAAGTTATCATTTTGGGCGATTTCATTAATCGCATAAGACAACACACCATTCAAACCTAAACAGCCTCCCTGATGCCATTCAGCTTATCGTTTAGCATATTTTACTGCGCATCAGAAAAAACTTTCGTAAAAATTGACACGTGCCCGATTGCATTACTTACAGTTCATCTTCGTAATGTTTATACCTCATAAACTTTCCATTAATTGTATGCGATGATATAATATTCCTTGTTAATTTTTTTACAATGGGTTGTTGACATTTCTATTTCAGATAAACATTTGAAACGTAGATAGATATATGGCGAAACTTAAATAAAATCAATTTTTTTTCACTTATTAACTTACATCGCACATCAAAAGCATTTTTTCGTTAAAAAAAAGTCGGACGTGCGTTAGCGATCTGAGTTTACGTCATTTTCAAAGTTTCAACATTAATTCATTTACGCGCTTAGCTAAACGAACTAAACAGCAAACAGTTATTATGAACATTATCAAAACTTGCATGCGAAAGACGAAATATAATTTATCGATGTTTAAACAACGACTTTTGCAACTTCCGTGGCTATTAAACTAACCTTAGAAAGAGAAAGATTAATTTTTCTTATTAATACTACTACTATGTTGATTTATGGCATGCAGCTAGTTTACAAAAATTAAAAAAAAACAAATTCAAGTAATGGTTATCTAATTTCAATTGTGAAACAACAACTAACTTGCGATTGATTCTCTCTTATCTGGAAGATAGGAGTACCACCAATACTTGAATAATGCTATAGATTCTAGTATTTCTTTACTGTCAATTAATTTTTTGATACTTAAACTTTAGTTTGATTGAATGGAAAAGTTTAATGTTAAACTTGTGTTTTCTGCAAATTGCAAAAACATTTGCAATGTGTTTCAAGCTTCGATTATAAATTTCATCAAGATTTTGTATTTAAAGTTATAATTTTTTTCGTCGAAGAAATATTGCTATTTTTCAGAAAAATTTTCCATTGAGAAGAAGAAGAAGAAGAAGAAGAAGAAGAAGAAGAAGAAGAATAAACAAAGATTGAAGGAAATGAAAGCATTGAGAAACCCCTTGATAAATAAACCATTTTACGTAAGACCGCTGATTAGGCGTAGGATATTTGCAACGTCATTATGCTGACTATTGCGGAATAAAAAAGATGCAGTGTTAGGGAATAAGAACTTATTAGAAATTCTTATCTGTGTGATTCCCGTCACGTGCATTTTCGTGTAAGACATTACCATAATCTTCTGATAGGCCCCAAGGACAATATTTATGAATGAAATTTTGTAAATTAGCGTTATTCGCGCACGTTTATTCACAAAATAGAACTGGATTAAAAATTACGAAATTTCTGTACAAACTAAATACCGTTGATTGGACGCATAACTTTTATCTCGTGCAATCAATTAAACTACACTACTTTTTTCAATCTAGCCATTCACAAAAATCGAACTATAATTTGTTACAAATAAGTATACAAATAAGTTAATCGTTAGAAAAAGTTTAATTAAAAAGATCAATGTTTCTATTTATTTAATCGGCGTGGTTTGAAAATAAAACGACTATGACAAGAATGCACTAATAATTTCTTGTTTGAATTTTCAATGTAGAGAGCTGGAATATTATTGAAATAATTACATCGTAATAAATTAATTTTACTAACGAGAAAATATTAGACCGTCGCGAGACATAGTTCACGGCAATATAAAAACTAAACAGCGCACCCTAAATTTGTTATTAATAATTGAATAATTTTGACGATACAACTTGTGATAGCATAGTATCTTAAAAGTTTTCATTTCTTGAAAAATTCCATAAATGTAGTACCGAACGTGCTTATTTTGCCGGCACCGTTTTCGTCACGAAACGAAATGTAGTGGGAGATGTAATATAAGATGAGCCGATCGTGGGTCAAGGGTGGCAGAGCGCAACTGATCAAGCTCAAGACCAAATTGTACGCTAAAACTCTAATTTATCGTTATTTGCATATTGCTCAATAATTTCAGTGCTGCAGATAAGAATTTCATCATGTCGACTAAAATTGCAGTAAGTTGGATTCCATTAAATTGTATTTATTATATAGCCTTTCCATAATTTTTTATTCGCTCCAGCTTACCATTTAGTCAAATGATTCAAAATAAAACTCAAATCAGGGTATAAGTTATAAGTTTTGTGACAATCTGGCTTTTGACTTTAGTATTTTTATTCTTGTTAAAATATTATAAATTTCAACAAATAAAGTAAAGAGGGAAAAATTGTATCGAAAGATTCAAGATATTAGTTTAGAATTGGCGATAAATTCTCGTAATATATCGATCTATTCAAGTCATAAATAATTCGGCTTTAAAAAGAATTGCGACTCATCTAA
>JAWWMK010000021.1:1936849-1949162 GCA_035047105.1 Galeopsomyia nigrocyanea | reverse complement strand
CCCCCCCCCCCCCCCGAGGGGTGGGGTCCCCCCAAGTTATATTCACCTATAATTTAGAATCAAACAAGCCGTCCTCACATTTATACGACTACTTAAACACAGAACAGCAATGTTCCTCATAAATTCAAGCTCTACATAGGCTCCGCTGGCGGCCAGCTCCGAGCTTATCGGCTCGAATCGCGGCACACGACTGATAAGCTCGCGAACAACTGAATCACACGAGAGCGAGGCGAGACTTATAGTCGAGCGCTTATAACACACACCGCACCATTGAGACTATGTAATTTAATGATTCGAGCTCGAAGAAAAAAAAAAGAAAAGAAAACTTTGCGTTAACTGAGTTTGCGAGAATGAAATCTCTCGCGCATCGGTGTACTATATCCAGAGACACGTGAAGGCGGCTATATTCACGCGAGGACGAGACTGAGACAGACAGATCGAGTGTGCGCGTGTTGCTCTCATTTCCGCTCCTCGTATATATACTTTATCAACGCTACCCACAACCACCCCTCGTGGCGAATGTAAGGGAGATCGAGCGAGCCGCTGAGGAATTTTCGGTATATCTGGTGTTACCGACGCAACCTAATTTTTCTTCTTTTTTTTCGGATTTATATAGTCTTTGCGAAGATTTTTTTTCTCATTCGTTGATATTTTGGATTATTAATATATCCGGACAGGAGAGACATTCCGAGTGGATATTTCGAAAACGCTTGTTCACGCTTGAGAATAACTATGACTAAGCTTAAAGCTTACCCCTCCAATGGAATTCACTCGACCAAGAACTTTTCTTATCTATCGAAAATAGATAGCGCTTCTGATTCACTTTACTATCCGATCGATGCGACTGGCGACGAAATATTACATTTTTTTATTTTGTTGTTTTACAGCTTTTTTTCAACTACCGCAAGACGATACAAGTGATTGTTTCGGTACTAAAAATAATGGAAATCTTAACCCAGTAAAAGTAGTTAGAGAAATATATATATATATGTAGCAATTGAAAATATTATACGTTTATTGGGAAAACAAAAGTAGAGTAATATCTTTTATTCAGAAGTATCAGATTGTACTTGAATACCTCACGTAATTCAGCCGTTTGTAACAACTAAAACCTTCCTACTCTAACGAAATGAGTATACGTATAAATGTAAATAACACAAAAGTACTAAAAAAATAATCATATTTTCATACGTATCAATTGTAGTAGAATAACTCTATCGCACCCCATAACAAAAATTTGGTTACCCAATGAAAAATCATTTGTGAAGTGCTTGCACTAAAACAATATTGAATGACGATTAGGTGGTCCGATGGGAATGCAGCATCAGCCGATGCATCAGCAGCAGGACATGTCGATGCAGATGCACCAGCAGATGCAGGATCCGTCGATGATGGATCCGAATCAGCAGAGAATGATGAACCAGACGAATCAGAGGTATCCACCGGCCAATTCACAGCTGCCGCCGCACATGAGGCGGCATAACACGCGCGTCGACGCTCATGGCCAGGTCATCATTGAGACTGACGAAAACCTCTCCGACAAGGAAATCTATCCTGGTCAGAGCATGGGTGAGTCGCTTATTTTGCAAGTTTCGTTAACGTCCTCGAGTTTATTGTTCCTCGTTGTTTATTGGATTACATATTTTTATAATATTCACTCGTTGCTTTATATACCGTTGATTTTGTATGTTGATTTAATTTTCAATTTATTAACTTAGTCATCAATCAGGAAGTTATTCAATAGCAGATACTTTTGATATCTAGAGATAGATTTGCAGTTATTAATAGTTACTCGCTACATAAGTTAGTAGTTTAATTATGGTTTGAAAATTGAAACTTTGAAATAGTAATATTTTAGGATCATAGTTTAGTTATTGTCTGAGATTCCAATAAGTTTATAATTAGAATGTCTTGTATCAACAGTAGTTCATAGAATAATTCTAGTTTCAAAGAGGAAGGTTTTAAAAGTATTTGTTGAGAATATCAGAAGCTAGAAGAGAGTAAGTAGTTATGATCAGGTTTGGTCAGACGTGCTCGCACGTTAGTAACTTACCGAAAGTATCAAAGAGGAGAAAACTATTGTCCGGAGACTATTTTGTAATGAAATGAAAAAAAAAAGAAACGAATAAAGCGACGAGGCAAGCCCGTATGGAGCTTGTAAGGTACTAGCGTTGGTATGAATGGTATTGGACTGGCGCAGGCGTGCCGGAAATAACAAAAGACTCGGCGAGCGAGGCGAACTTCAGCGAGGAGGAGCAAGAGCCAGCACCTCGGCCGCGCGACAATCGTGGTCCAATGGGCGTCAATATGGGCCCTCACCGTAGCAGTCCAAGTCATCATTCGCATCCCCAGCAGCAGCAACAGCAGCAACAACAGCAACAACCACCAACACCGCGACAACAACAGCAGCATCACCAGCAACATCATCCGCAACAGTCGCAACAGCAACAGCATCACCAACAGATGCAAATGCAGATGCAACAACAACAGCAGCATCAACAGCAGCAGCAGCATCAGCAACAGCAGCAGCAACGTTATGGGCCACCACCCGATCGGATGGGTGGTCCGGGACCGAGGCAAGGACCACCGCCGGGACACATGAGGCCACAACAAGGTGCCGGACCTAGGCCTCAGCCGCCACCGGATCAGTACTACGAACAGCCACCAGGTAGTCTCAAGCCCAAGACAACACACAAGTGTGATGATGATGATGATGATGATTATCGAATCCCAGCGCACGAACGCTCTCGTCGTCTCACTTAAGTCTCTGTGTCTATCTCTATCCTACTGTTTACGTGTGTGCTTGTTTGGTGTGTCTATGTGGGTTTGTACGTAACTCCATCTGCCATGTTTATTATTCGAGCCAAATTTGTTTTTGTATCCCGCAATTGTCGTGTAGACAGAAATGATTTCTATCTGCACGTATAGTTCGATAAATATAATTTTTGAAACATCTCCAGTTTTGACCTTTTGCACGTCGAGGCTATTAAAATATCTTCACAAATTTAATTATTGGCATACGAGCATTTAGAACAAGTACAATAAGATATAAATGATTTATCATTAATGGTTTGAAAAAAGTTAAAAATTTTGTTTTAATTTAAAAAAAAATCGTGCATAAACATGATTTTAATAATCCAAAAAGAAAAATAAGCATGGTACTTCAATACTAAATCGATTATTGTCAAATCCAACGCTATCTCAATATCATTGACTGACATCGTCCGACATGTACTACTCTACCTTTTTTACCGCAAGACAACTCAGGCGTATATGCTCGTCTCCTTTATACACTTGCTGCACTTCTCTACTGAAAAAAAAAATTATTGAATGCATTCTATCTTCCTTTTTCTATGCGCATTGAACATCAACGATTTTCATTTCTTTTTCATTATTGATCAATCTAATTGCTTGTATGAACAGTTTATGCATAATGACAATTCGAAAATTGCTTTTAACTTTAGACTGTTCAATACATCCAATTTACACATTCAATAGATGATTCAATAGATTTTCAACAACTTGTTATGACACAGAGTAATTACTGCATAAAAACGAAAATGCTTTAAAAAACTATTTCATATATAACTTTTGTGAAACTGCATTGATGTCCCTGTACTATTTATATATTTTCAATAATTTAAAATTTCTTATATGTGTATTTTTTAAATGAATGTATATTCTCTATATTCAATTTATTTTAAATCTATTTCATTGATATTTTGCTTCAATTTTTCTCTACAAGCTTTAATCGGATATCTTTCAATGCAACATCTAAACTAAACAATATTTTTTTCAACATTCTTTTCTTCTATGTACTGTTTTATCATCGTCGTTGTCAATAATACTCTAATGTGATTGAACTTTTCAATGCAATATTGTAAGTACCGTACTAACATCTGTGTGATTTTGTACTTGAAATACACTATGCTAATGCAATTGAATTATGAAAAAGGACGATTTTCAATTCAAGTAAAATATTAACTACTGCTTGCAGTCAAAACAACGCATTTCGATCTTCCATTTCTGTCACTCTAACAAGAAATACATGTTATTCACTATATCATTACATAATTCAAATTGTGTAAAATATGTAAATATGTAAGTATGTTTTTCAAATGTATGAGGAATTATAGTTAGCACTCTCACCATAGTGAGTGCACAAAACCTCCCTTATACCATTCAACTTTATATTCACGAAATACACATTATTTTGTTTTTAATAGCTACATAGAGTAAATGAATAATGAAAGATAAATTTTATGGAAAAAGATTAGTCGACAAATAAATATATTGACGATAACTAAAGTTAACAAAAAATTAAAGAGGAAAAATATTTGACAAAATAACATTTTATTGAGAATTAAGTAAAGATGAATGAAATAATACCTGCAAAGTACCTTTACATACGGCAACGTTGTACAATGAATTATATTCACGTATACCTCACATCAATGTCAAAATATTCATACAAAAAACAAACTGTAGCTAACGAAATGCATGAAATGCTTATGTCATAAATTACAATGGATATTTTTCCGACAGCTGGAAATATAATTACATATCCAGGTGAAGTGATGAAAAATTACGAAAGTTAATAACATCAATGTTAGAGAGAAGTGATGTTTTTTTGAGAGTGATGAAAAATGTGTAATATATTTCCCAGTAGATTTTTTTGACTAGCCCAAGAAAACTATTGGTTTGCATTAAAAAAAAATTGCAGTCGATGGACTTTCAATCTAATTTTCCATTATTTTCCTGCAAAGGTAATCAAAGAGGACGAGGACCTATGTACAGAGGCGGTCCTATGCAACAAGCACAAGCCGGTCCTCATCGTTCACCCGGTGTTCAGCAAGCGAACAAGCGAACCCGGTGGTTCGTCGCTCTTTTCGATTATAATCCAACAACCATGTCTCCGAATCCCGACGCCTGCGAAGAGGAGTTGCCGTTCTCGGAAAATGACATAATCAAGGTTTGAAATTGCTCGATCTTTCATTACTAAATTATATTTTTTTTTATCTTATTCGTTTCAACATTTGATCAATCTTTTGCAAACTATTAATCTTGTATACAAGATGTATTAAATAGTAATTCTATATTTTCTTATCCTTGACTTATGTAGCAGGTTCAGGTAATAATTTATTTTATTTTTGCTTTCTGACAGTAAATATTTGTTAGCAGTAACTTTTCATGTGATCATTCGTCATTATCAATGTCAACTGTAGCATTTTAAAAAGTGATCGATACATTGAAAAATTATCGTAGCGCTACATGCTGATTTACAAAGTATATTTGAGACGCAACAAATTAAAAAAAATGTATCAAGTGATTCCATAGCTTATAAGCATAGTTACAAAGAATAGCAGCCAAAGAGAAAGAAAAACATGCTCGTCTAATTAAACTAAAATTCACGCTCATAACAATCACAAACAAAGAATAAAAAAAGAGAACCAAAAAAAAAAAATTCTCGATCACCATTTCCGTTAACTCGAAAGATTCATCAACAATTCCAGCCGCTAACTTTTAAAGCACCATTGACAGCAGCGTAATTACTGCGAGAGGCCAAACTCGTTATGCGCTTAATAAGGAGAGTTGGCACTCTCTCTCTCTCACTCTCGACAACTGGACTTGAAGTATCTGTCCGTTAACGAGTCTCGTGCTTGCAGGTATACGGCGACAAAGACGCGGATGGCTTCTTCTGGGGCGAGTGCCGTGGTCGACGTGGTTACGTGCCTCATAACATGGTCGAAGAAATCAAAGATCCGCATCAAATACAACAATTGAACGCCGGCCAACCGGGCGGTCCCGGTGGTCCTGGTCCTGTGAATCGACGTGGTCCGGTACCGAGTGACCGCTGGGGCGACATCTACGCCAGTATGCCGGTGAAGAAAATGATCGCCCTTTACGACTACGATCCCCAAGTGCTGTCGCCGAATGTGGACGCCGAGGTGAGAGGAAGAGGAGGAGGAGAGCTTTTACGACTACGTACTTAATTAGGCCAACTTTGCAACGTGAAGGCGGTGGGGGG
The DNA here is from genome assembly GCA_035047105.1 of Galeopsomyia nigrocyanea. Lineage (NCBI taxonomy): Eukaryota > Metazoa > Arthropoda > Insecta > Hymenoptera > Eulophidae > Galeopsomyia > Galeopsomyia nigrocyanea. Next base: position 1,943,134 of record JAWWMK010000021.1, on the reverse strand, counting down.
AGCGGGGGGGGGGGGTGGGAATGGATCGCCGCTACGGAATTGCCACACGCGCGTTATATAGAGGTTTGGCTGCCGGGATGAGAGAGAGAAAAAGGCGAATAATGGATTGGCGATAAAGAGGCCGTTTTCGGGTTCGAGTGAACGTTGCCTGCTAACGATCGCCACACTACTTTTCTCAATTAACTTTTCATGGCTAATTATTACTTTTTCCATTTATATCCCTCTGGATTGTTTACTTAATTCGGAGAAATTAATCTTAGGATTGTTCCAATATCACGTTAGGTTGTGGAAATTCAATTTTTGGTTCAAAGCATAAACATTGTCAGATACTTACTTTCCAGTAGGATGTTAATGAACGACCAATGTTTCAGCAAATGGAATTGAGTTTCCAAACCGGAAACGAGATCTACGTATACGGCAACATGGACGACGATGGATTTTATTTGGGCGAGCTGGACGGCGTCCGTGGCCTGGTGCCGAGCAACTTTTTGACAGAGGCACCGGACCAAGGCCAAATGCCGCCGGGCAGAGGCAGACCCCTGGGCCAGGGCCAAGGTCCTGGTGCTAGGGGTCCGCCTCCGCCTCCTCGTGAGCCGCCGGGTGGACCACGTGGCCGTAGTAAAGGTAAAACTCTCCGATTCTCCTCTCGTCTCCTCCCCCCTGTCCCCCAAATAACCTTTATCTTTTTCTCTCTTTATTATATATACATATATATATATATCTATCTCTATCTTCCCCCTCTCCCCTTTTGTCTCTCGTCTAACAATCTGGCCGCAACTCGCTGTCACGTTCGACGCTCGGTTTATTGTTGGGCCGTGGCGTCGCTCGTACTTTCCATTCGCTCATGACTTGTCTTGTAACTGTACTGCTTTTGTGAAGCTTTCTCAAACTTTTCTGATCGAACTGAAATCTATACTTGCTCATTTTTTTTTGTTAACCTTCTGTGTGGTAACGTTTGAATTTTTTTCTTCTCGATGCATTTGATGATGTTTGTCAAGTAGTCTATCACTATAAATAGTCGGACGGAACATTCATTACTCATATAACGTCTTTGAACGAATGGAAAGTATTCGATGGCTAATAGCACGAGACACGAGATTTTGTGCGCCAGGCGACAGGCAGCGACGGATCGCAGAGGAATTATATATTTAACTTAAAAAAAAAAAAGAATGAAAAAAAAAACAAATGTTTCACGATCCATGAACGCATTTCCCTCTCATCACAACACAATGCAATCATCAGACCCCAAATTAAAGAAAAAAAAAGAATATATAGCAACAGCGTTTTTATCAAAACATTATGTCATTTTTTCTCGCACGAAATTGTAATATATATCACAATGTTGATTGACGAAAGAATAGAAAAGAAATAACAGAAAGAACACGTACGTAGGCAATCAGACATAAAAAAAGAAAAGGTAATGTTTGTTGTTGGCCATCGACTGGTGACCGAAGAGCGGCGAGTCCCCGAGAAATCAGCAGTTTGTCGTTAGATAATTATAATTGTATTTACAAATTGAAATAGCCCACGATTTTTTTTTTCAAATGAATTACTATCGAGCAAACACTAACGTTTTTTTTTCTCTCACGAGTTTGATCACGCGTGTTGAGACACGCGTCAATGAATAAAAGAAAAAAACACTTGCTGGCATTCATTTATTTTTTAATATATTACTATATATATTTATATATAAATTAGGTATATAAACACACGACTATATGCAATAAACACCAAGCTGCTTTCAGTGTATTCTATTAAGTATATTATATATATTTATATATTTGTTCTGTCTCTCTCTATCTATATTTCTACGAGCACTATTGGCTCCATTACTTCTTTATATATCTGTCTTTTTCTATATAGTTTTTCTACATATTAACATTGGAGTACGTATATATACATACAAATATATATATATGTACATATAACACATATGTTTATATATATTTAGCGATTGGTTTTTATGATACATAACTGAAAAAAAATCATTTACTGCTGTGCCTCTCAATATACACGACAGTAATGATGATGTGTATACTATATATACTATATATACTATATACTTACTATATACTCTACTTATACCGACATGATTTGTCGTCTCTGTGTGCCTGAACTGGTCGATGGTCGTCGTGTCACATGATTGTCGTTCGTGTCGTGTTGTCATGCTGGCCATTTACGATATTATATTCGATGTTTATTCATGTCTTTCTTTCTTTTCCGTAGTCTTTACCAAATTGAAACTTACTCTTTCAAATTGATCTTGATTGTTAACATTTGATAGATGCCTCCTTTGATTGATGTCCTTTTTGATAAAAAGTCTATTCTAGAACGCACCAATCGTATATGACTCTCTAATTAGCATCGTCTTAGAACTGTTTCAATTGCTTGAAATTCAATAACAACAATCTGATTGATAACTATTATTGAGAATACTGAGATATTTAAGATATACTATATGCTTTTGAGTGATGAAGTGGTAAATTATGTAAGCTCTGATATGTACACAGGTGGTTGAGTAATGCTTTATCAGATTTTTGAATTTGAAATGTTCGTCGTGTAAATTATAGCACGTTTGTTGTAAAATTTTAATACACTGATATGAGACTACATTGAGAAGCATCGAGGCTTGTTATAAATACTAAAATTTAATTGAAATTTGCAACCAAACAAGAGAGATGTACGCTTGGGGTGATAAAATTTAAAAAAAATAAATAAACAGATTTTTCAAAGGGAGTCACGAGGCAAACTGAAAAAAAAAACACACACAAAGAAAATAAAAAGAGAAATCGGGCAATAGAGAAAGAAATGCGCCAGGCCAATGACAACACGGTTCTGTTCTCTTCTCTGTTGCTAGATGCCTGCATTGTGCCTGTGTCTGTCCCTGTCTGTCACTTAGACTCTAGACAACAACAACCACTAATGAACAAGCAACAAGTACCACATCAAGTACAACAATATCAACAAAACAATCCACCGCGTCTAGCGTACCAACAAGCGAATCACCACAGCTACACGGGCATGGGTCCCAATCAGCATCCGGGTATGGGTATGGGACCTAACCAGGGCCCACACATGGGCCCACATCCGCCCGGTCAAATGCCGCCCCATATGCAGCAGCAGGTGAGTGCACATGACTTCCTCCAAGCCTACCCCACATCAATCTGACTTCCTCTATCTCTCTCTCTCTCTCTCTCTCTCAATTTCTTCATAATCTACTTCTACTACTTCTTCTATCGCTCTGATTTTCCTGTAATTTTCTGTACCTCTGAGTGCGCTGAGTCGAGTGAATGCGGACTTTTATCTGTGTGGTTTGAAATTACCTTTTTTTTTATCCTTTTTTTTCACACGTAATGCTGTGTTGATGTAACACCCTCTGTATGAAAAAAAGAGAGTTTCGCACTTGAGATTATCAGAATCAAAAAGTGGGAGATTTTCGCTAAACTTGCATCAAGAATATAGGTGGTACATTATTATTTTGTTTTTTTTTTTTTCAAAAACATTACACGCTTGTTTCTTGATGTGATATTATCTATGTGATGTTGCTTAGGGCTGCACGTTTATCCTATGTACTTTTCAAAATTCAAACAAAATTGATAACCTTTTGTAAATCGCACTACAATTTTTTTACGCGTAGCTACATACGAAAATTTTTTTTTTTTCCTGCTAATTTTCACTTCATACTTCATGAATTTTTGTTGAGAGAAAAACTTAAATAACGAAATTCAATTAAACGCAAATCAATCATTTGTGCCATTTTGAAAATCACGTCAATAGTGGAAGGTGCGGAATTTTTGTTATGACGATGAATACATAGTTACTCGCCCTTTAGCTATAAATACTTTGTATCGAATACATATTATTTTACTCACGCGATAGACTGCATGATTTCAGTCTCTAATAAGACACAAATACGGCTATCGCAATATTGACGTTATTTCCTCGAACCCGGCGTAATAGATATTCGTTCATATATTATAGTTCCAGGCATTTATTCAAAACAATCATTTTTTGCTTTCCCACTGCAAATTAGCTCAACGAAATTTTACTTACCGAATGACAATGACAGTCAGTTAAAACTGTATTACTTTCAATATCAAGATTAATCAGCGAATACTACATGATTTTTGTTAATATTGATAAAGATACTGAAACAGATACAAGCTTAAACCTATGATGTATTTATAACTCATGCTAACAACATATTTTTCTGGCATTATTTCTTTTAAAAAATATACTTATCGCTTGCGCTTTTGGCAACGCACACAAATTTTATTTTTCATTCAGCTACAGAAGATATACTTGAATGAAGTTTTAACGCTAAAAAAATTCAAACAACAATTATTGACATCGAATATGTGATAGAGGCAACTTGAAAAAGTTATTAGCGTAATTTTTGATTAAACTGCTGCCAATTTTAATGAACAAGCTCAGCATAGTAAGGCGAATATTTTCTTACACAGAGGCTAATTAATATTTGTTGCTAAAATGCTACGCAGAATAAAACTCACTCGTAGTCTTAAGTTCCACTGATAAACGATCCACGCAGAAACCATGGTACCATTAACAATTAAGAATTTTCAGGAATGAAAATGAAAACCGCTTCACAATCCATTATTCCCACAGATTAGACAACCATTAATTTAGGGATAAATACTATAAAATAGATTTTAGATCCCTATTGAATGCTTTTTGAAACATTTGAATGAAAAAATGCAATAAATAGCAAATCAATTGAAGTTGATAAAGTCTCATGTTAATAAAATCCAATAAACGTTACAAATGTTTCAAAAAAAAAACTTCATTTCCAAAGCAAAGTTAACTAGTTAAATTCCATTAGGTGATCCAGCAGATAAGAAAAGTGATTCGTCTAGACTAGAACTACAAAATCATTGATTGACATGAATTTCTCTGAGTATTTATCGAGCGTAGACTTTTCATTGAAAAATTAAAGTAAATTGCAATTGAAAGATTAAATGAAAGTTCTAGTGCAGACGTCGAAGAAGATAGAGCATAGGTAACGTGTAAATTGACTATTTTCAGGGGAGGGGGAGAGGCATGCTCAACCAGGTCGGTGGTAGTAATATGATGCCGGGTGGTCCCCGAGGTATGCCGGGCCAAATGCAGCAGCATCCGCAGCAGGGCGGCCCTATGGGTGGCCCAATGGGTGGCCAGATGGGCGGCCCAATGGGAGGCCAAATGGGAGGCCCAATGGGTGGCCAAATGGGCGGCCCAATGGGTGGCCAAATGGGGGGCCCAATGGGCGGCCCAGGTGGCTACCAACAGCAGCAGCAGGGCCCAGGCGGTTACCAGCAGCAGCCGGGCCAGCAGGGCCAGCAGCAGCAGCAGCAACACCCGCAGCAGCAGCAGCAAGGCCCTGGCGGCTACCAGCAGCAGCATCCCGGGGGACCAGGCGGCTTCCAACAGCAGCAGCAGCGACAAATGGGCCAGCAGGGCCAGTATGGGCCCCAAGGCCCCCAGGGCCCGCAACAGCAGCAGCAGTATGGGCCCCAACAGCAGCAGCATCCGCAGCAGCAACAGCAGCAGCAACAGCAAGGCATGGGGGGTATGATGTCGGGCCCTGGGGGCATGATGGGCCCCCAGTCGAATAAGCCCATGCGCGGCATGCCCAACGTCATACCCACGGCCCAGACGGGCATGCCGGGCGGCATGGGCATGGGCCAGCAGCAGCTTCCCCAGCAGCAGCAGCAACAGCAGCAACAGCCCGGCGCGGCGGGTGGGCCCAACCTCATGCAGAAGTTCTCGGAGATGGCGGGTCAGGCCAGTGCCGGCGGTGACATTCTCTCCAAGGGTAAGGAGCTCATCTTCATGAAGTTCGGCCTGGGCAAGTGAGTGATGCGAGCCGTCGTCGTGCTCAGCCGCGGCCGGCCAGTTCCCACCCACTGCTACTGCTACTACTACGACTACAACCACGACTACAACTACAACTACTACTATTACTACTACTACTCGTGTTCAGTCGTCGTCGTCGTCGTCGTCCTGCTACTCACCTTATGCAGCAGTAGCAGCAGCTGCTGCTGCAGCGGATGGACGATCAACGTCAACGTCAAACTCAAAGCTTTGCCAATCAGTATTAATCGTGTAAACGCTGTACACATTGCACAGTGCTCGTCGAAGACATATCGCTCTTTATTACATTACCTACCTACCTATATAATCTCGCCGCGCGGCTCGATCGGCTCGCGCGGGGAGCCTCTATCGATGCTCTGTACAAAGCCCGTCTGTAATCCCGCCCCGGCAGCCGCTCCTCGCAACGAACTATGA
>JAWWMK010000021.1:1909321-1921333 GCA_035047105.1 Galeopsomyia nigrocyanea | reverse complement strand
CACCCATTGAATTTGAATTTTCCCACACTTTGCGACCAAGGTACAGTGTCGCCTCTGGCGGCAGAAAGATCCCCATTACAGATTACGAGCGCCATGGCATCACTTGGCGGCGTTTTCGCCAAGGAAAGAGCCGCAGTGTGACAACTTTTGGCAATCTGAAAATTCAAGGTCTTTTTTTTTGCATATGGATGACGTGCGCGCATGTGCGTTCGAATTTCGAAAATAATCAATTTCAAAACTATGTTTCTGTCTTTACTCGTTGTTCTAAAGTGTTCAGAGCTTATTTTAAACAAATTTATAAAGGATAAACGTTAATTGTAATGATTTCAATGATACATATTATTTACATTCCATTCAAGTCATTTATTTCGTTACATTAAGTTATCGTGTTTGAAAATTTTATTTTTTTTTAATACTTTATGGGTTTTCAATATCATTCACGACTTCAGTGCATAATTGTCATTGATCTAGACAGCTGTATTGATCAGAATGTAAAGTATCCATCGACCGGCACAAATCCCGGGCTGCCCAGGCCAGCCAAACTTGTCAGCAATTTCAATCAACATTGATATGGTGGGGGAGTGTGTTTCAAGCAGACTAAACGTGACGTTTAATGTTTGCTCGAAAATATCATTCGGTTTTCGTTTGCTACGTTATCGTGCTCTAGTTTTTAAGTTAAACGTGCTGAAATAAACGAACAGTTGGTGATAGCCACGAGCCACGAGTGTAGAAGATAAGCGACACGTTTATTATACTTACCAACGCACAGGAATATTGCAATGTTTAGACACTTTGGAGTTCACTGTAATATATTCACGATGTATCAAGTTTTTGTATTGATACGGAGTGAATTAATTGATTAGTTCGATGTCTATTATCAGTTATTTTATTGTTAAAAAAAGATTTCGAGGACCGAAGAGAAGAGGGACGATTATTCTACTTAGAAAATAGACAAAATGATCTAGAATACAACAAAGATGAGGCCTCTGTCGTACATATTTTTGATTGTTTTTTTTGAAATTATCCTTGAGATATTGGCAACAACCCATTGGGTTGTCACAGAGAATGGAAGAATCCAGTCAATGGTGAGTAAATTCGTGCACATCTTTTATCTTCAAGTACAAATATCTTTACTTTCCTTATCAATGAATTGGAGGTTATGTCTACTTTGTGTACGTGATGAATACATATCGAAAAATAAATAGAAAGTGTGCATGCTGAATTGTTAAATATTATGCGATGAGTGCTGCATCATTTTTTTTTTTTCAAGTAGAGAATTGATTTCTAAGTTTTTCTCTTTTTTATCATGTCAGTAAAATAAATTTTTATTGCACTTGTCAATCATACCTTACTCCAATTTCATCTTTTTGATTATTATGATTTATTTCAAACTTTTATTTCAGCCTGACTCAATTTTCCAAATGCGACGACCATATGATTTACTTTCATTTTTGGAGCAAGGGAACCGTCGTGATTCTGTGAATAAATTATTTGAAAGCATGAGAACAAGAAAGACCCTAATTGATAATCAATTTGTGGGTCTACATTCTGCATCAGATGTTGAAAATGGTTTGCACATGACTGACATTGACTGTCTATCGAGGGAACAATACAATGTTGAATTAGATTTCCATCAGAGTGTAGTCATCAATGGAAATACAAGAGAAGGAATAACGTAAGTTCTTGTCAATGATTAATTTCATTTTATTCTGTTGCTTAGCAAGTTATTGAAATTCCAAACTATATTTAACAGAGATAAAGATTTTGGTTTTGATGATGTACCAATGGATGAAGGAGCGAAAATACCAGACTGTAGAAAAACATTTCCATTAGATTTTAGTATGCATACCTTTGAACATCTCAATGTAAGTTATATCTAAAAGTATTCTGATTTTCAAAATTGAATTTACTCATTGTGGTAACAATTCCCAGGCAATGCACAGTAGGAAAAAGCTGAAACAAACGCAAGAAAAAAATTTGATAAAATTCACTCCTCCAAATATGGATTTGAATTCACTTGGTCACAGTTTAGCTCATCAGCTGCATCATAATAGTACATCTTGGTTACATTTAAACTTAGCTAGCATTTACTGGAGAATCAAAGGTGATACTTACAATGCACTTGAATGCGCACGAAGAGCTATTGTCAAAGCACCAAGGTAATTTGATGTTCATCGAGTATTGCAAAAGCATAAATGACTTATTTAATTTTGCAGACGATATCGCGATATACCGCTCTTGACTACTGGAGGAATTCTGCATGCTGCTAACCAATCAGCAGATGCGGCAATAATTCTACAAACTGCAGTTGAATACGCACCAACTGAAAGCTTACATCACTTAGCTTTAGCAAACGTGTATGCACATTTAGGAGAATACAACAAGTCAGTTGAATATTACGACAATGTTTTGAAATTAGATCCTAGTATGAATATGGCGCGAAGCGCGAAGCACAATATCCTTTGCAATTTGAAATTAGAGAGTTCTTTAAGTGCTTTGCACCAGTAAGTACATGAACGAGAACGATGTTTATTGAAATTGTTAAATTAGAATATTTCATACGTATTCATATTATTTCAGACAATTACTCGATATTTTAACGGAACTTCGTGCCTATCACAATGAACAAACCGAATTATTGAGTTTTCAAGAGAAAATTTTGTGGGATGATATCAAACAAATGCCATTTTTGACATCTCAAAATGGGATTCATGATGAAAGCTTAAATTCACTGTTAAACAGCCGGGGCCAGTCCTGTATGCAAAGAGGAGAAGATGAGTCAGTACTTTCCTGTGATATAACGTCTGAACGACAAATGCTAGCACAAAAGCTACAAATAGATTTTGGAGTTAGTTTACAAGTATTGAAAAATGTTGAAAATCAAGCAAAAGAAATTCGAGAACGAATGACAAAAACGAAAATTACAACTGGTATAAAAGTGACTTTTATAATGAGATATTTTGAAATTTAATACTATTTTCGCATTCTTTTTTATTTACAGAACATTTAGATCATTTGAGTCAAACACCCGATTACTCGAAATTCTCGTCGGTTTTCATGGAGCCTACTGGTAGACCAAAATATCATAATTTAGAAATAAAACCATCAAATGAAAACTTCGAAAAGCCTGACTGGCCTACAGAATCTTTCTGTGAAAGCTTAATACCTTTTGTCCTTGATGTGAAGCAGTATGTTCCAGTATACTTACCACCTGAAAATAAGGGCTACGTGTAAGTTATATGTTACAGTATGATGGCCTTTTAAGATAAAATTAATATCATACGCGAATAATTTCCTTTTACAAAATCAATCAAATGTTTTTACTACTTCATTAGTTTTAATTTAAGCAATGCAAGCAGCTCTTTTTCTACCATATTGAAATACGTTTAAAGTTCGGCGTTATGTCAAATATGACTAAAAGATTGTTCGATTGGCGCGTTTATTAATTACACGCATTACTACTTATTCCAGGACTTATCTATTTGTCAGTGAACTGATTGGCATTGAACCTGACAAAGAACATTCAGTGCCGTGGTACCCACCAGTTTGTCAAGCGCAAAAGATGTTTAATCGAAAATATATTCCACCGGAATTGGTGAAAGCCACGACAGGCTATAATTTACCTGATTCTAGTCTCACACCACTTCTAACAGCGTTAGTCGAAAATCGAGTTGAAGACGCTGAGATCTCAGAAATTGGGCAACGGATATTGACGGCAACAAATTCCGTAAGTCATACAATTTATTAGGAAACATTTATCCATTGGCTTTAAAATTTTTTTATAAAAAAACATTTGATCTGCATTTTATGGAAAATATAAAATATCCTATTAGTTTAACAACCATCTTATTGCCAATTAAAAATCTTACATAAATGCAAGTTGAATCCAATTGTATTATCGTTCGTAGAAAGTAGCAGCGCCGTGGGTATTGTCGATGCTAGCATCGCTGCATTGGCGTGTCGTCGGGAAGCCTCGCAATGCACTAGACTGTCTTCAGCTTGCTCTCGATACCGTGCCTAACAAATTTAGGGACGTCCCTCTTATCAGCATTGCCTCAATTAGTCACAAATTCAGCCTCATTGACAATGCACTCTCAGTTACCGAGGAAGCATTCAAGATTAATCCTGTTGAAGTGAGTCACAATCATTTGATTCGCGAGATCATTTGAACCACGAGCCAAACTGCTTGTAACACTTGTTTTTTTTTTGTTATATTTCCCAGCCAATGACGAATTTTTTGTATGGCACATTACTGCATATTAAAGGAAATTATTCCGGCGCGATTCATCACTTGAAGCAAACATTGCGTGTAGAACCACACGCTATGGATGGTCGAGCTATGACGATGCTACAGACGATCGCTTGTCAAGAAAGATTTAGCACTACTCGACCAGGTGAATATACCGACTTTTTCTGACCAACGCATCTTTTCTTTGGATTTTTCTTTGGATGATAATTGCTTGAATGTCAAAGATACATCCTCATCAGCCCATTATTTTATTTTATGATGTAACAACAGCTAGTGTTTTTATTTTGTAATATGTGATAGATTTTATTTATTTTACTTATTTGTATTCATGTTTATTTATACTCGTTGTATACGAATGTGCCAAATGAGTGAGATCTTATTTTATAGAAATTTCTTTGCGCATTTATTGTGTGCACACATTTTTTGTTTGACGTTGTCGTCTTTTTTCCCGATGCACCAGTTGAGTTTCGACAGTTTTGGTTGTCATGAAAAGTTTTGTTATAGTGGTTATACTTTTGTATAAAAGCACATCAATATTCTTGTGAATGTTATAGGATCAGATATCAGTGATACCACAACATGGTGTATTGGGATCACAAGTTTACCCGAAAAATTAAATAATTATTATCCACGGGAGGATGAAAGTATAATGTGTGATAGCGATGGTAAAAATTGCAAGCGCGTTCAATGTTTCGCAGTGAATTCAGAAACTGACTTATTAGCTGGTGTCTGATTGAATTTTTGATGTCGCAGTTTGATAGCAATTGCGTTTTATATCCGACCAAAGTTTTGAAATGTGACTTAATAATTACTATCTTACAGAGTTGGGCATACATTTATAGCAATATAAAGATTTCATATGATATTTTCTTGAAACAATTACTTTTATTTATTTTCATCTCGTGTGAGTTTTTATTTAAAAAATTACATACCATTTTTGGAACATATCGAATTGAAACTATATTCTGTAAAAAATGATGTTTAAATGTTGTCCAACTCTAATTTGATGTGATCATTCCAATATAAATATGGCTAAAATACGTATAGTATTTGTTTCATAAACAAATATCATTGATAAGCCTATAAATGTTCGTCATATTTAAGAAATCATAGTAAAAGAAGTTTGTAATCGAAAAATGAAATTATAATACGGCCTTGAATACCCATTTTGACAATTATTCAACGAATTTAGATAATGATTGGTGTTAATTATGATTATTTTACCACTTGAATGGTATTACTGGTTGTATTTCATGAAATTAATAAAACATTTATTATTATTTTAGGCATTCGTACTCTGTACGGATTTACAAAATGTTTTTTTTTGTATACAATGGTATTTACAATAAATATGATAATAAATTTAAAAATAATAATTGCAGTTCATTATCCCTAATTTTTCAAGACTTTATCACTATCAATAGCTCAAACAATTAGAAAACTTTTTTATACAAATAGACAATACAATATATAATCATAAAAATTATTTAAATTATTGTTAACTGCTAATAAAACGATAAGAAATTAATTAAATTTACGGAATTAAAAATGCAAAGATAAGTTTAATAGGTATAATTAAAATGGCTCTCATCACCATCCAGTTTTTTGCACATAAAGCTATACTGCAAAATCTGGATATCTTGACTTTCCGTTGTTTTAAATGAGGGCTTTATCGATTTACTATTGACACTAACAACAATAACAACATTTTCTAGTACAGAAGTTAAATCTCTTGTACATGTTTTATTCATCATATTTTTAATTTTATTACAATTATTAGGTATTGGAAGTAGAAATAAGACATATTCATTACATAATATAAGATACATGAAACGAGAACCATTGACGATAGAAGATTATCTTTTCGTAAGATCAGTCTATACATGATATCGCACCTTGATTAGCAATTACAGTATCAACGAATATACGTTCAAATCCAAAAATAATTTTTTATAATAATTTTAAATGATTCATCCCCCTGCTTTTCCCTTTTTTTGAAAGTTCAATAATAAGATGTGTTTATCTATTGCTCATAATACGTGTTATTCATGCATATAATTATACCAAAATTTCGATTGCATCCGTCTGCTCGACATTTTTTTTGAGTACTTTACTTTATCAATTTTATTCCGTATTATTTGTTGTGGCGATTTTGAGTATAGGTTTTCTTAAAGATATAAAAAAGATTTGTTAACAGTTCTAAAATTTTTGAACGTGGAAGATGTGATGGTATTTAATTTGTAGTCGCCTGGTCTCTTCATGTTGCAAATAATATCAAAATCTTTAAAAAAATTCATAGGGAACAATTCCAAGCATGAGAATCACTTCACAAATTTTTTTAGGTAGAATAAGGTTTAATAATGTGATCAGATATTACATGAGTTTGATGACAAGGACAAATCGTTTTTTTTTTTTTTTGGCACGACATTCAGTTCTATTTTTATCAACTCCAAAAACAACAACTTCCTGGATTCGACCTGAACTTCTTTTTATTAGAGTTGGTATGATTCGAAAGAGAATTTGTTTCCAGATTGGTCCCATTTCAAGTACAAATACGGCCGAGTTGGTACTGGTCCAGTACTTGCGAAAAACTGGCAAAATAGCGTTTGACTGATACTGTCAGTGAAGAATGTTTTTGATTATAATTGGAATATCTAAGTGACATTGATAACAATAGTTTGGCCTTAAAGAATATAAATTCATCACATTTGACCGATGCAATATGTGACCATTGATGTGAAATAAGATTATTCTATACTAATTAAAGGATTATATTAATATGTACTAGCTACAAAATAAAAACCATATTGAACGTAGTCGTCGAATTCAAAAACAGTTTTATGATAGCGTTTCGTCCGTCAGCTAAATTTATTATTTTCAAAATCACAATTATTTTAAAGTCGTCCTTATTGCATTTTTTTTTTGTTTTTTTTACAAAAACTCTGTTAGCTACAATATATTTAAATTATTTAAATTGTGCCGGCTGAACGCAATTAAAGTCTCAATGCTAATTTGACCTTGATCTTGATCCTGATGGTTGACTGTAACATCAAGTCCGTGAGTTAAATGGACTCAAATAATTCTTTATAATATTTTGATAAAAAAAAGTCAATCAAAGTTCCATTTACAAATGACGATGCGATAACATAAATATTTAATTACATATTGAAAGCTCCTGATTACTCGTTTTCTTATGTTATTTCAGATCCACATGAATCACGTTTACAAGCGAATTGCAATGTTAATTTTCACACCTCGTTTTCCACTGTGAAAAATTCACCGTTCGTATTGTAAATATAAAAAAGTAAAAAAAGAAGCCCTGCGAGTTGGCAGCATATACATAGTTGGGTGTAGGCGTCGGTGTAGTACGTGTGGCCAGCGCGCCGATCGAAGAAGGGCTCAAGACGATCTCTGGTTTCCGGGGCGCGCAAAGGTAAGCGATACTCGATCGCGCGTGTGTGTGTGTGCACACACTACTGTTGTGTTCTCTCTTTACCTTCGGGTTGGCATTTATTTCCTTTCCGGGTGCCGCGGTGGTGTCCCGTTTCCTTCGTTGAATTTTAAGCTGTATCATGGAAGCCCCATCATAGCCGCTGTCACACGCACAAGAGTCTTATGTCTAATCTTGTGCAGTGGCCAGCAGCTGCACTGGGGTCCAGTACCAAATTGCGTTTAACTTATGTGCTCTTTTTTTTTTTTGTTTCTTCTTTCTTCTGCCTTCGTATAGTCGTCGATGTCCTCAAACTTCGAGTTTCTGAAACAACTCAAGAGTCGTATTAATAAAACGCTGCTATGAAAAAATAATGAAACGTCGCGGTCGTCAGAAAGTTTTTCTATGCGCTAGAATTTTCAGACTCCCAACGCTCGATATTTTATAACAATCGAGATACATTATTTATCGTGCATAACTTTCAGACATCATGTATTCAAAAGAATATATAATCAATTTGCTATTGTGAATTCAATTCAAGCACAATTCAACAATGAAAATTGAAAAAAGGCGGATTGATACCGATTGCACATGACGATAATTTCAAATAGATTTCCGATACCACGTTTAATTTATCAATAAACGCGGTCGTTCTCACAAGTAATAAACAAATGGCAAGGATGTGAAGGATGAGACGCGCGCTATCAAATGGTTTGCATGCATGCGGAATAAATAATTATCGTCTCGATTTAGCTGGTCGCGAAACTGAATTATAAAAAAGCAAGAAAAGTTCCTGTCCGTTCCGTCGGAAGAGGAAAGGAGGCCTCGTTCGATGACCGACGATTCGCTGCGGTACTCGTAGTGTAAAGACGCGCTGAGCACCGAGTCGATAGGCCAGGTGTAAAACAGCGAGCTCGGTTTGCATTAAAATTCAACGATGCTTCATCTTTAGCTATCTATTCGTGTAGGCGATAAAATATCGTGATTATTTTTTGATGGTACGCTGATTCTATATACTTTTATTCAGTAGTATGTTTCTGCTGTGGGATTTTTAATGCGAATCTCGGACAAATACAGATTTATTTATGTTGTCGACACTAAATAGATATTCTATCCTGGCTTTACAATATTAAGTTGCGGAAATTGCTAAACAAAAATTGGTGATTATTAATTATCCTGTTGAGACGATAGCAAATTTTCACGTATAACAACAGAATGAAGTATTTTTGAAGAACTGTGTTTGCGTGCGTATAAGTGATATTGCATTAAAAATACTAAATACAATAATTATTTTGTATAGTTACGAAAATATTGACATCATTTAACATGGCGCATGCTTTTTTTTTATTGCAATTGGTTAATGACTTTTGTTGTTGATCGAAAATTAAAAAGTTGTCGTCATGAACCTTCAGTTTTAAATATATCTGATGAATATTCAAATGCTAACGCATGGACTTATAAACAAACTACACGGATTTCATTAACAGTATATAAAAACAGCAAAAATTCGCATGAATGCCGTGTAAAAACCTTCAGCAGTGAGTTATTTTAATGCAAGCGATCTAATATTATATATGACAAGCAAGCGAATATCGGTTACAAATGTCCCAGCGACACGCGTGGCTATCCGAGAATTGAACTGTTTACCAGAAAAAAAAACTCAAATCTATAGCCAATCGCGCAGTAGGTAACAGATAGATGCAAACGTTCATCGACAGAGGCATTACGATAATCACCTGTAAATGTGGATCACTTATAGACGCACCAGAGCCCCCCTTTGGTCGTGCGGATATGCGCGACATATAGAGCTGCGGCGGCTATGATAGCTCGCGAGCCGCGAATGCAAAATTCAACGGCTTCGATCTCGTCGTCGGACTGTCTCGTATATACTCGCAGCGGCTACAAAGGCCTTCGACCAAAAGCCCTATCTACCTTCCCTGACTGACTGACTGACTGTCGACTTGTCGAGTAAATAACTTTTGAATTCGCCTACTTTCCGCCCCCTGACACTTTTACCCGCGTGCCCGACTTATACTTCTTCTTCTTTATTTTTTTTGTACTCTTTTGTTAACCACGTCAATCTTGTGTTGGATAATACTCGCTTTCCCTGCTGACATCGATTTCACAACGAACATCTTTGCGTATTTCAATTATCGATACGCGTCGACGAAATCAAGCGAGATTATATTTGGACGTGAGAAGTTTAAAAATTTTGTTGCAACCAAGCTACCGACAGCTTAGCAACAGACGACTGTTTATAACATTGAAGTCTCTGGATCCGATTTTATTAATAAATTGGTCTGTAAAAATAAACTTCGAATATATATTCAAGCGACGTTCTCAGTTACTCAACTACGTTTCTCTTTCTTTGAGCCAATTGCAAAGAAGCAGCTTGTCGTATATTAGTTTGAAAGTATCACAAAATATGTTACAGCATCGTTAGGTTGCAACACTTTCAAGTATGATAAGAATCTTTTAAATACTTGATAAAATTGACCTAACGAAACCGTTGAAAAGAGAATGTTAATGATGAGTGTGAATATACTTTTTAGATTACAAATGAAATTCTACTGACGTGCTGCTGATGTAATTTTGCCACAGATCATATTCCTATACTACATGTCAACTACTATGTTGATTTTGCAAAATTTACCATGTCCTTGACGATGTGCAACAAAGGTTCGATAAACAGGATCGAAATAAAACAAAAATACGGTGACGATGAAAGTAATAGACACACAATAAGCTCGAATGACATCGACTTGCACGTTTTATAATTAATTTAATTGCGATCAATAAGAAAACTACATTGCACTATGTTTTTATTAGAGAAGACTACTTGATAGAAATGAGGCAAACGAGCATTAAACGTGACAGAAATTAAAAACTAAACTACGACTTCTACAAAGCAGTACAGATTACGTCTGACCAATCGTATACTTATCTACTTGTTTCCGCTACCACGTCCAGCATTATTTTTGGACATGCACTCGTCGACAAGAAAAAAAAATAATGCAATCGTACATACAGAGCAAAGCAAATGATGATTATGAAGAAACGATCGAATTAAAAGTGCATTAGATAATTATCATTCCTCACCACGGTAAATATATATACAACAAAAAAATTCGTGCGCTCGAAAAAAAAAAAAGTGATCCCGAATCAGACCTAGATCCGACAGAGTCAGTTACAGCCATTAGCCAAAGTTGCAGAACAATATCCGAAGCGGAGACGGGGGGTTAGGCTAGGGTAAAGCGAGGTGAGAAACTATGCTGAGCTGGCAGGCAAAACACAGTGAGTACAGGAGAATATATAGGCGTCTCGCGTCAACCTCCTTTTCACTTGCTTGAAGCACCTGAAATTTCGCGCACGTCATGGAAATGAATTTCCCGCCGTTGTGTATGTATGTATATGTACTGCGCTCCCGCTATGGATGTATATGTACCCCCCCGCGAGATAGTAAGACACGCGCGCGCGACTACTAACGATCGATATTGGCATCCACCTATGCACTTCAATGACGTTCGCCCTACCGAGAATTTATGTAATTTTTTTTTTCTTTCTTTTGCATCGCTGAGAAAGTCTCTTCGTTGCAGCAGCCGAAACAACACGCGACTTCATATTGGGTAGATATGCGTAAATACTACGTTGGTTTACCATTTCGAACAGTGCTTTTTTCCACGAACGTTTGATTCGTCCATTGCAATGTATAGTTTCGTTCAAAGAAATGAAAAAAAAATCATAAAATTATGTACGTACACGACACGTCGTTATTATAGATCGTTTTTTTTTTTGCATACCAGAACTATACACGCTATTAATTGCACTATCGTTAAAGAAACCAAAAAAAAAAAAGAATCACGCACAATAATATAGATAAGAAGAGCAACGTCACACAGAAGAAGCGATGGTTGAATGAAAGCGTGTGTGTGTGTGTGTGGGTGTGCACTCGCGACGACGACGACGACGGTAAAAGACTTGTTGTTGTCGGATGTGGAGTGGAGAACTTATTGCCGGCGGCCCGATGGCCGCCCCGGGGCTTTATATATAGCCGGCGGGGGCCCCCACGTGGTCGGCGCTAATCCGCCGACCAATCGGGAGACGAGGTAAGCTGGGGCGGCGCGGATCGCCGAGACGCCCTGTGCTACTCTCTCTCTCTCTCTCTCCCCCTCTTTTACAGCCGCGTGTCCGAACGATTTTACCACGACATCAACACACAACTCTCTCTCTCTCTCTCTGTCTCTCGCGTACTGCTACGATTACCTTTTTTTCTTTTTTTTTCTTTTCACTTTGCAATCGTACCTGTACGCGGGGGGGGGGGGGGGGGGGGGCG